>JAODUG010004472.1:0-10560 GCA_027564795.1 Aphredoderus sayanus
GAGAGAGAGAGAGAGAGAGAGAGAGAGAAGGAGAGGGAGAGGGAGAGGGAGAGGGAGAGGGAGGGAGAGCTAGATGTTCTTTCTTTGAAAAAACACAATCAAGAAAAGGAGCTGTTGGGCCCAAGAGGGACGTTAGGCATGGCAGCAAATGAAAATGGTGGCAGTCTCACGAGCTGTAGCCGATATCTCTACACGTCTTAATAATATAGACAAAGGTGGTGGGGGGCAACAAGCTGTGAAAGCAGGAAGAAGCGACAGAGGGAAAAGGACTGATGGCTCCATTGTATCGCAAAGGTTAGCCCACAGCAATGGCCTGAATCTCACGTCACACAAACGCTGAGAGAAGGATGTGAACAGAAAAGTGAATAATAGAACACATAGAAGAATAATGACTGGGAAGGCAGTTGCTATGCCAACCTCCCTGACTATACAGCCGAATTTTCCCTTCATTCTCTCTCACTCTCACTCTCTGAGTTCAAAGCCACGTAAATGGTTGAGTGACAGGAAGTGATGTAAATCGCAGCCAACTTCTGGCGACACAACCGCACACAACACACGTTCGGCTAAAGGAAGGAGAGGCTGGGTGGAGGTGGATGTGGGGGGACGCAGGGGAGAGGAGTTGAGATGGAGCTAGAACCGATGGTTGAATCTGAGAGCGAGACGCGCATAGGCATTGGAGATCGATTCGGAACACAACGACTATAAAACACTCGTCTCTCCGCACACGCGCGTCAATTGCGATCAATATGCATCAAACATCGGTTCTGCGCCACCTAAACCCATCTGCATTTGTTGTAGGGCAGGTTACAAGCACTGCGGTGTCACTGCACGCACGGTTACAATTCGTTCATTTAGCAAACGTAGCCTATAGTACAGGCTACAGTGATTGACTTATAGGCTATTGGGGGCAGGAGGTTGTTATATCCTGCTAGTGCTAATGGATGCTTGCAGGGATGTCGGGGACTAAATCCAAGACCTATAGGCTAAGATTCCAGTCCACTACCATAACCATTAACCCATCACACAAAGTAAACACACGGACACAGAAATCTGAATCTTAATGAAGAGGTGGGCTGAGAGTAGCCTGCCTCACATAATGGGACCTTGTTGAGTGCTGTGAAAGAAGTGCATGGCTGCATGCTTCTTCTCAATGGAGCTCTACAGGCGGGGCCGGCTCCATCAGACACGCACCATTCGCTGCCGTACACGGACTTCTCATCATATCCTAATGGCCTATATATCATGGGTGTGCATGGGCAGTGTCTGAACCCAGTCTGAAACCATACTCTGAATGCAGATGTTTCTCCGCACAGTGATCCAGCCGTCTGACGGGAGTAATCAAATGGAGGAAACAGCACTCTATAAGGAGGGGGGTAGGGGAGGAGGAGGAGGAGGGGGAGAGCAGAGGAGCAGACAGCTGCAGGTAATGCATCTGCTTTCCTGTTTAAGTGGGAAGCCAGCAGTAGCTGGCTAACAGCTTTACTTCCAACTTGACCACACACCTTCATTGTACATCAATGAGAAATCGTAAATATAGATTCCCATGCCAGTCCAAAAATTTCCTCAATGATCAGGCCTATACAGCTGTAATGATTTATTTTCCCACTCACTGCCAGAATAAAGCAAAATAATGCCTTTGAAAATTGATAAAGAAATCATTTCAATAATTGCACACTTGGAAAAATCAGCGCAATAGGCTGGGGCAGCTTGATAAATATAGATAAATGCAAATGTTTCCCGGAAAACAGAAAAATACAGACACCCACAGGACCACAGCACTACCACTATATAAAATGTAGCAGGTCACAAAAGGTTATAGACTGCATGAAATTCATACTATAATAAAATGTCTTCAAATAGTACATTTGTAGTGTGTTTTATTCCAAAATTAGCTATTGACTGTGTCATTGTGTAATATGTATGTATTCTCATTAGCATCGTTCATTAGCATCCAATGTGAAGACATTTGTTTTCTTCTCTTATAGTATCCTCAGGTCAGTACATTTAGCACAAAATGTCCATGCCATATTCTACAGTTAGTAATTAAGTATGTGCATCTTCCACATTGCTAATGTTTTGCAGTGTTTGAAGAATTCAGAGGCTATCTACAGTTTTAGTGTCAGCATGAAACGAGTGTTTGTTGGTGGACTGGCTGAAGTTCTTGTCTGAGACAGGTCTGCTCATTGATGTACTATTTACTATGTGTTCTTCATGCTGATGTCTGTTCTCTGTCACCCTTCTGTGGCCAACGCTGCCGACCATTGTAAGTCTATGCTGGACTTCTCCCAGAGCTTCTCATCTTCTGGTGTTTAGTCATTCATCCAAGGCATTTCTCCCCCTGCTCAGCCTCCATGTATTACAATCGTCCCTGCTCTCATTTATTTCCATCTGAGCACATCGATTGGCTCATTTAAGCTCTTTGGTCAGGATAATTTTTCACTGCAGCCTCTCAACTATCCTCTTGCTCAGCTTTATCCAACACCTCCAGCTCTGTCCATCTTATTTCTGTACCATTAGTCGCACCCTCCTATCTTCCAAAAGCTTGACTGAGATGGAGTGATTGACAGATTGAATCCAAATAACAGGTCTGGCAATTCTTAAATAGGTAAGCCCACTGCTGCACGTAAAACAAACTGATTAATCAAAATAATCGGACAATGGTTTGAACGGTTCTACAGTCCCCACCCCAAAACTTAGAATTAAATCACTGTGAAACAAACAGTCCTTTCATGTGCTGATTTAATGACAAGTTAAACAGTTATAAGAATTGCATACTGTATATATGCATAACAAAACCTTCCTACAGATTGTGTCAAGCCTTTGCTATAACTAATGGGTCACCTGGGGCTAATTGTATGTTGCCTGCCTCACACATGCGTGCCTGTTCACCTCTAGAGGCAGCCTACGGGCTAAAAGGTGTTGAAGTTACTCCATCTGCTGATCTGTTAGGGCACTGCAAGGGTTTCACAAGGAAAGCTGACAAGAGAGAGAGGACTTCTGTACCCAACCCAGAGGGGGGAAATGTGCTTCAGATGTAAAAATAGGTATCCTCAAGTGACAATATTTACAAAGTCACTTCCAACATAGTTTTGCTTTTGATGTACAGTAATACACGGTCACCAAACTGGTCGGGAAAAGAATTCTCTGACAAGTAAGAGGTTTGTAAATGTTTTTAAAAGAAATAATTAAACAATTTCTGTGTACTTCAGCACAAACTGTTAACATAAAAAAGACAATTAAACAGCAATTCCCTGCATGTGTGAGGCAGTCAACTACTGTGAGAGATAAACAGATTGTGAATAAATATTCATCAAATATTCTTAATTTTCTCAAACTCTTCTGATTTGCCCATTTTGTTTGCCATTCATTCAGATGAAATACTCTCTGATGAGAGGAAATTGCATACATCACTTAGATGAACATGTCTCCTCTGTTTAAATCTAAAAATAAAAAAAACTTTAAAGTTCTCACACTTCCATCTGTTAAAAAACAAAAACATTCTCATTAAAACATTTGAAAATAAAATAGAAAAGCAATTTCTGGTATGACTTACAAAATATATACATAAAATATATACATATACATACACACACAGACATATATGCTACACAATAACGGATTATTGCATATACATCTGTGTGTTCATGTATTTGTATGTACACGATGTATATATTGCATCATCCTTCTGACTGTAGTCAAGTCAACATAGAACTTAACAAATTAACCTCTTAAGACAACAAACTCGTCGCTATTGGCTCTCAAAAGTGGCCACGCAATAGACTAAAGCTCTTCATGAATGCAGTTTTAAGATTGTTAAAACTAGACATTACTGAAGAAAATAGTCTAGCGTGGCCAACTAGCGAGAACCTTTTAGAGATACAGAAGAATCATTCAAAAACGAGCAATAAAAACAAATGTACTACAAACATCAGAAATTCTACACAAGGGACAGTAATTATGGGATGCATCAAGAAAGGTGCAGCGACCTGTGGATGGACAAACGTGGAGAGATGGGTGTTAATTTTACATAGCCAGTGGGGCCACATTCTGACAAAAGGCTGTTGACAACAGCAGCTCTATGACCAAATGTCATAGAATGAATGGATAGCCGCTGATTAGGGGTAGAAGTTGGCAATGGTATGCTTTCCAACGTACATTGATTACTAGGACTACTCCGTGGTTACCAAGACATCCAAAAGGGGTTAGAATGCTGCAGAGAACGTCCGATGATTCCATGTCTTCTTCGGCCATTCTCTCGTTGCCTCCTCCTCCCTCACACAATCCGTCACTGCTTCCACGTGGCCTCTAACCGCTGGCTGGCTACAAGACACATTGCTGGCTAATCATTACCCACCACCACCCCCATCGCACCGGTCACCCCTCCTCCCCCGCACAGGTGTTCAGCACGGTCCACTCTACACCTGCTCCGCCTTGATATACGTGATGCCGCCGCCGTTCTTGTTGCCGTCGGCGCCGCAGTCGTGCGCCGGCAGGATGCTGCCCTCGCCGGCTGCGTCGAAACTCTTCTCCTCCAGCGGCTTGCCGATCCAGGCGCCGTAGCCGTGCACGTTCAGGGCCTGGAAGAACTGCTGCTTGGCCAGCTGGAAGGTCATGGCCGACATCTTGGCCTGCGCGTAGGAGGGCAGCATGAGGAGCTCGTGCCGGTTCAGCCGGGGGCACAGCGAGCGGAACAGGCGGAACAGGTTGGACTTGGACACCCGGGACACGTCCAGTTTGGGCCTGGGCAGGGAACACCGTTTGAGACAGGTTGTGACTTTTGAACCACTTCTACAGAAATGAACACAAACATAACAAATAAAGCCAACGACAAGCATAGGCAGTTCAGGTATATGCCTATTTCATTGCGTAATATAACTAAAATAAACAAATAAATGTCTAGAATCATCTTGTGGCTCCATGAAAAACATCCGATAAACTCTCCGGGTGCAGACTGTGGGTCAAAATGATAAAAATGGTCAAAATAATTAATGGAGGACTTTCATTGATTAGTGTTGCCTATCCGATAATTCTGCCCCTCATCTCATCATTGTTTCTTGTGATTTTACACAGCTGCCTGCTTGTCACTATTTATGACAGTTTTGAATCAATTGTTTTGGTCTGGTGGGATCATCATTGACTACACTGCAGTAGCATCAAATCCATCTATATAGAATGCTGCCAATGGACCACTGGGCCAATTAACTGTACCACGCAACCTCGGGGGTTTAGAAAATGTGATTCCGTTTGCAAATTAAGTTGGCCACCAGAAAACAAAAACACTTCCTGTCTGTGCATAATAGGCATTTGCCCTTTCGGGATACAGGGTGTGTCGATATGCCACGACCAACTCATACATACCCATCTAGCTTCCCCTTGGTCCCATCCAACACCTCCACACTGAGCTGGTCCGGGAAGCTCCAGTTCACGCTGGATTCCTTGGTCTTGCC
The DNA here is from genome assembly GCA_027564795.1 of Aphredoderus sayanus. NCBI lineage: Eukaryota > Metazoa > Chordata > Actinopteri > Percopsiformes > Aphredoderidae > Aphredoderus > Aphredoderus sayanus. Next base: position 5,448 of record JAODUG010004472.1, read on the forward strand.
TGTGTGACGCGTGGAGTCGTACACACTAACCCTGCCCACCTGCAGTGCCACCCAGGTGGTGTGGGAGAGGAGAGGCACGTGAGAGAAAGTGCCGGAACTTTTTGTTCAGTCAGTGTAATTTTGCCCAACAAAGTGAGTCAGCAGCTCCAGACAGAGCATGCAAATGCAGTTGTATAATGTGCATTTAGCAGAGACAGCTGCGTGGAAACTGCACACCGAGTAGGTATTGTGGATGTACACAAATGGTTTAAACTCAAAAGGCCTGAAACTAATAATAGAACATATTGTGGTTCTCAAATATTGAGGTAAGGAAGCACCAAAGTCGAGGATTTAACTACATTTGGATTGAGGTATTATACTCTGTTCTTTTGTCAACGGAACAAAATATATGGTTTGTTATTCTGCTACTGCTGTACTTACAGCCTTTCAATGCCTTTTTGCGCACACACTGGCACAAACAGTCAATGCTGAAGCACAAGCAATGCTGGCAGGAACAGTAAATAAACACCACTACTTTTCCCGTCAGCTGTAACTACCTCTGGGTGGTTAAGGATGAAGGGAGGAGGAAGAGCTTTGGCGAAAGCATCCCCGTCTCTGGCTAGTCGACAGCAAACGGCCCGGGTCAGGTGCCCATGGCTGTACAAATAGCCTAACAGGGGAGAACAGCGGATGTCAGGCCAACTTAAGGCAGGCTGAAAGAGTGGAGGCATTTGTGAGTCACCACACATCAGTGGGTTGTAGACTGTGATGAATATTCAGGCCACCGTCTCCCCCAGATGAATCTGTGGGGCTATAACTGTCTCTAGCACCATATCACATTCTCACCCAGAGTGATGGATTTCAGATAGATGGGATGCAGGAAATGAGACAACAGTGCCCCCTGCAGGCCCAGCACGTTCCAGCGCAGGATCTTGTCACTGCAGCTCATGGTGCGCAGCCGCTCTCCGTGCTGAATGCCATCCCAGGTTGGCACAATGGCACTCGACTCCACTGGGATGGTGCCCTCACCTGGCGCACGCACACACACACACACAGGTGAAAGGTCCGGATGACTCGCACACCACGCATTCATTCATGTTCCTTATCAATGCTGCTGCTGTATGCCGGAGTCTCACCGTTCTCTACTTTGGTGCGGAGCTTGCCCTGCTTAGCGTTCTCAAACAGCGGCTGGTGACCCTCCACCTCGTCCCCCGTCTCACTGCATGACTTATCAAACAGAGCCCCGTCCCCGCAAGGCGCCGTGCTTAGGGAGACAGATGGAAAGGAGAAGAGGCGTCGCGGTCAAACGTGACTAGCACTGAAAAACCGCCGTCTCATTTAAGAGCACTGGCCGCTACCATGCAGCGGAGCCAAAGCCTGTGGCGCCATATTCCCACCTGATGTAGAGGTGAAAGGTGATGTCGGATTTGAGTCGCAGTTTGCCTTCATCCGCCGCCTCGAATATGCTGTCTTCTGCGCCCTCACAGTGCTTCAGCAGCTCACTGTACAGAAACCTGAGAGCAGCGGGGACGAGCAGAATTTAGACTTATAAATAATGTCCTGCATATTGGGTCTGAGAGCAAGGAGGGGTATTTTAAGAACTGGAGGAGTAAGATTGATGAAGAAGCGAGATCTAATTCTACCGAACAAATCCTCTTCTGGAGATTATTTCTGCGTGGCAGTCATTAACCGTGTCCCCTTTAAGGCTTAACTCCTCCCCTTTAACGCAACGATTCCCTGTTGAAGAAGAACAGAAGAGAGACAAATTCAATGTCGAGAAACAATAATACCTCTCGGCTCAGTAGTGACCTCATTTTTGGCCCGGTTTGGCCTCATGTGTCTAGAGTGTACTACATAAACCCTCTTGCACCTCGTGGCCATGTGTAATCACTCTCAATTTATTTTACTCTTGGCACACACTCTTACATTACTGCCATTACTCCCATTACTCCGTTTTCTACTGTGCATTTAAGAAAGGTGTTTAGATAATTCAGGACAATTATCTAGTCTTGACTTTATAATAGAGGTAGAAAAAAATCAATAGTGGAGATCCTCAGAAATGTTTTTAAGCTCATACTTGTTTTTCAGAAAATGTTGTAAAAGCTGTAAAAGACTGGATCATGAGGTTGAGGTCAAAACTGTTTTCCCTTCCATAAAAAAGCAAATACATTACATAAGGTACTACATTAATACAATGTACCTGTGCCCAGGCTGACGACTGTCCCCAGGCCCTCCCCTCTTCTCATGACGACCGTGGCTAGGATTTTGCGTCCCAGTAGGCTATGCTGGATGCGTGTGGTCAGTGCGTTGAAGCGCTGGTGACTCAACATGGCTATCTGGTCGTGCAACGTGCTGCCACTCACAGGAAGCTAGAGGATAAAAAGGGCAGTCCAGTGGTTAGGGTGGTCGAACTCCACACCAGAAGGCTTGGGTTCAATCTCCTGAGAAGGCCAGCCTACCTGTAAGCCACATGTGAGCAATATGCCTAACCCCTAACGGCTCCTTAATACTTGTATCACTAAGTCGCTGTGGATGAAAGCAGCTGCTAAATAAAAGAGGCTACTCACGTCTTGATGAATGTAATTAAGTGACATGTTGTTTAGTGATGGACCGTACCTCTGCTGGGATGAGCTCCCCAGTGCGTGCCGCCCTCTCAGCCTCTCCAATTAAAACCCGAAGAGCAGCATCTGCTGCCTCCTGCTTCCCCTGCTTCTTGTTGGAGGCACAAACGGGGGGGAACCAGCGCCCGCCCAGCTTGGCCTGGTAGGTGAACCTGAACAGTCAACGTAATACACGCTTTACTGCCGTATGTACAGGAAATAGTCCATTCAATTAAACATCACGTGAAATAATGAATACTACAAATTGGACTTAAATATGTAGAAATAAATAAAATAAAAATGTATATAAACAGTACGTGCCAAAGTGCCTAAAAGCAAAGACTACAAAAGGTAGGTTGTCAGTAGTGATGTGTTCATGTCAATACATAATATTGCACTGTAGATGGCACAGCACAAAGATCTACTTCTGTGTGCGCATGTAGCCGCTGTGGTGCGTGGCGTGAGGCGCCGCGTACTTGGGCTCGTGCGGCGGGCCGGCTTGGCCCACCAGGCGGATCTCTGCGGCGAAGCCGCGGGCCCTGGCGTACTCCAGCAGACCGGACACGGCGTTGTTGTTCAGGTGGTTGATCAGGTCGCCCACGCCCGCCTCGTGGGCGGCACGCAGCTCGTCTGCCGTCAGAGGGGGCAAGGAGGGGCACATAGGCCCAGAGCCCCCCTCCTCGCTGTCGCCCAACGAGTTCAGGGGCAACTGGGGCTGGGAAAGAAAGCACAAGCATTAATACAACTGGACGAGGTGGAGACGGGAAGAATGACAATTGTGAAAGATTATTTGGGACTTTCACAATTTATGCCTCAGTCATTCTGCCGCATTTACATTTTATTTCAGTGCCAAACTTGGACATAGGCATTTGTCTGTTAATTTGAGTAGAATATAATTGTATTATATAATACCTTCATTAAACGGATGTTTGAATAATTTTAAAACTGACAAAATAATGACCAGCGGACTGCACTGCGGCCAAGGTGTTTGGGGCTTAACAGATTTCTAAAAACAACCGTCTCCCTCGTGTATAGTTTGTCTGGGCCAGCAGTCCTCAAACTTTTCAACCCACGACTCCTCGAAAAGAAGCATGCAAGATATTTTTCCAACAACTAATCATCCCGTGACTTCCAAATGCATCTCAGGTGGTGGTGCATTAGCCCGCTCTTTTTTTAGCAGAACAGATCTGGTCTGAACCCTCCGTACGCTCACCTTGTTGAGCTGCAGTCTCCCATCCGCCATTAGTTCCTTGACTGCCTCTTCAGCAGCCAGCTGGCGCGCTGCCTTCTTGCTAGGAGCTGACGCCTCTGCACATAGGCTCTCTCCCACCTTCACCCTGTACATGAAGCTGACAAACACAAGAACATAATAAAAGGCAAAGGATGGGAAATAGCCCTCTGGCTGTCCTATGGGTCAAAATGACCCGGTGCTCTCGGCAGTAGCAGGCACCAACCACAACACGGACATATGACATTCCGCGGTTGGCTCCCTCTGCTAGTAGTCTGCTGAAATGCCTTAGGACAGCGAGAGGGTTAAAGGATATGTTTCTTCGTTGCCATTTAGAAATTAATCTTTAAAAAAAAATGTGTTGTTTGCAATGTGCAAGTGAACAGACAGAGACTATACTGTTTAAGTCAGCAGACTGCATAGCTGGGGCCACAGTAGACTGGAATAGCAAAACACTGTCTGACTATGGGTCACGCAACCCGACAGGTTCTTTGTGAAAGTAGCCAGTAAACTTACTGAAGCGATATGATCTGGGCGATAAATAATTTCACAAGGACACCTTTCTCAACTGCCCTGGTCGCCTAGAGGGCAGATGATGGTCACTGTGTGCCAAGTTACACACACTTCACTCAAGAGTAAAAGACTAAGTGCTGATGACAGACGGTCATGAATAAGTAACCCCCAGGCACTGGAGAAGCATGGTAGTAGTGGCAGTACCGTGGGTCGTGTGGCGGGCCTTCCTGGCCGGTGATGATGAACTCTATGGGGTTCCCGGTGCGCTGGCTGAACTCCATCAGCACAGAGACTGGGTTCTTCCCCCCCGGCAGAGAGCGGGACAGGGGCTGGCGGGGCCCCTCCACCATGCCCATACCTTCCACATCGCTTGTCCCAAAGAGTCCTCCCACACCTCCAACAGGCGCCTGGCACACAGAGGGAGAAAAATGTGTCCAGTCTGCGGTTTGTCTGCAGTTTTTCTTTAATAGGATTGTTTTTTTTGCTGACAGTCATAGAATCACTCATAGCTTTATCCCAAAAAGGTCCACCAATATTTTATGTTTATTCCCATTTACTCCCATTTCACCTGTAATTAAGTAATAGCTTAAACAACAAAAAACTGATTTTACTACCTGGTCTAATCCCCGTTACATAGAGTAAGAAGACAGGCCCTAAAATGACAGTCAACTTCACAAACACACACACACACACTACAGTTTGCGCAGCCCCATTTCCACTCACACACACACACACACACACACACACACACACACACACACACACACACACACACACACACACACACACACAC
>JAODUG010004473.1:0-10557 GCA_027564795.1 Aphredoderus sayanus
GTGAGAGAGAGAGAGAGAGAGAGAGAGAGAGAGAGAGAGAGAGAGAGAGAGAGAGAGAGAGAGAAAGAGAGAGAGAGGAGGTGGAAAGTCGCTGGAAGGAATATCTCCCGGGGGATGGGAGACGTGCCTGGACACACACACATCACCCCGCAGACCGTCCAACCAGCGTAAAAGCACTGTGACTCACTATTGGAGTCCATGTGACTGTATTCCAGATGGCACAGAGGCAAAAAACATAGCCCAAGTATCCTGTGTTTCCCCAATGACAAGGATTTATAACTCACCATAGTGCAATATTCAGCTGAAGGTCTCGCCTAGTAACCATTCGTCCAGAAGAGCTCATACTGTTTCCTTTACTGTACTGCAGAACGTGACATCAAGTGGAATGCATTCTGCTTCCACTCATTCAGAAAACAGACATAAACCAATGTATCAATGAGTCACAGTGACGTCCACCACTGGGACTATTGTCTTAACTTGGGCTCCCAGTTAAGCTAGTACGCATACTGTAAACACAGACACATTGGTATGCCATGTGGTTTTCCTCAACAGACTCTGTCACTGCTATTTATTTATGTGTTCATCATACTGCATGTCCCCTTGCGTAAATCAAAATCACACATGGACATCACTGGATTGTCTGTGTCTTATATTTTACTGTGAATCAGTTCAATGCAGCATATAGTGTATCCCACATTCATTGGCTATGTCTTATTTTAGATTCAAATACTTTTTTATGTAAGGATGCATTCTATCCTGAACTGAGCATTATATATTGAAATTAACACATAAAACATGTAACACACAGCTGTTACGCAGTACAGAAGTATTCATTTTAATAGTTTAATAGTGGTGTTGGGTTGGTGTATCCACTAGCACATTAGTACTGTATGTGTTCAGTTCACCTTACCAAGGTCATAGTGACCCCAGTCAAACAATGTCAAGAGGGAGAGGCCAGCATGTGGTCTTCCCATGAGAGAGATGGGAAAATCAATAGTCAAGACAAAACGTCTCACTAGAGTCTGATCCACTATCACACAAATACCTGTAAGGACTTAATGGAAATCTGACCCCTCTGAGGCATGTGTTAATAACCTGTAACTTTCCTTAGTGTTCCCTTTATTAGAGAAGATTAAACAAAATAGAGATGATAGAGATTAAAAAGAAGTGCTAGCTAGCGGACTGTAAAGTTGTTGACAATGGAAGAAAACTGTACTATATGTAATTATGTTCCAACTTGAGCAGCTAACCAATCAATCCAAGTATTGTTACACATACATTTTACGGAAAACGGATGTGTGTCAAATTGAGTGCGAATGGGTTTGTGTGTGTGTGTGAGTGTGTGTGTTTATGTGTGCGTGCGTGTTTGTGTGTTTGTAGTGGTTGGTTCTGAAATGTCCTGGTCCCTGTCCCAAGTTATTCGTTAAGGCTGTAGTTATCCAGTATCACCACAGGACTATTGGATAGATGTCAGAATGCAAAATTAAAAACCACAAGCACACAGTGTTTAATTTCTGTGCTTTGTTACCCCAAATGGAGTGGAACTGCCTGCCGCTGTGGTGCTGGGAGCAATGTGTGCAAATATGCATGTATGTGTGTGTGTGTGTGTGTGTGTTTGTGTGTGCACGTGCATGTATACATTATGTTTACTGTGAGTGTCCTCACAAAGTTTAACTGTACAAAGGTACTTTAGTGGAGTTCTGTAAAACAGGACAAATTACTTAATTATTAGTTCATTACTTTAGTTAATAATATAGTGGTTAAAATAAAGTGGTCTTCTACATCAGCAAAATCAACTTGCATGAATAAAACATTTATATGAAAACTTATGAGCAAACAGCCAAGAGTTGGTAAGCCATATTTAATGATAATTATATGTCAGTACAGATTAGCATACTGTTGGTAAGCTTGGTAAACAACAGTCATTTGAGTTTCAGTGTGATTTGTGGCCCAACAACAAAAGTGCAATAGACCAAGATAGGCTGTTAAAGCTAAATATTCAACTTAATGGCTCAAATTGGAAACTGCTATGCAGTGTGAAAATTAAACTTGCAAACCCGGATTCTCATTAAATGACAATGGTTAAAATAAAAACTTAATGAAAAATATGTTTATCAAACTAGTGGGATTGGTTTCTCTGGAATTATTTGTTTAGGATTTTCACAATAAATTATATCAGCAGGTTTGGGAACAATATTACACTCTAATCAAGCATGCTAACCTTAAGCCATATCAGGCAATATTTCTAAGGCATTATAGAGGACAGTAAAATTACAAAGATTACAGTAAAAATAATTTCGGCCAGTATAAACTTTAGAATGAAGAAGTGAAGATTATCACAGAGTATTTGTATGTTAAAGTAGTTCTATATAACTTTCTGCCACTATGTCATACTAGAGCACCAGCATCTCAGACCAAAACAAATTATTTGTGTGCCACATACACACACACACACACACACACACACACACACACACACACACACACACATGTGCATGCTGGTCAGACTGCAAAACATAAGAGCTCTCAGCTCATATTACAACACACATAGAGAAAAGATGATGTCATTTTCTGCTCAGGATGCAATTATTCCACTATATCTTTATTGATATATAGTTGTTTGCTGCACAGTATTTTGTAAAGTTTATTTTAATGTATATATTATACCTAAAAACTGCCACAGCCAAATATTCTACTACTTTTTTATGTGAAATTCCATATTACAACAAGTCAGAGTAAGGAGAACAGGCACCACAGCCATGAGCAGACAGCAAGTAATACAGTAGGCAGTTTTGGTATTGTATAGCAGAATTGCATTACCATGAGCTGCTGATATAAGCCCATCTATGCATGGGTCTGTAAGATTTAAAATCTTAATCATGGTTCTGGATTATGTCCAATAACAAATACAGACAAATGGTCAACTGCTGTTGTAGAGTGCATGTACAATTACAGGGGTGTTGGACTTTAGCCCCATCTCCATAGATTAATTTTTCTCCATATTAGATATACCTGCTAACATTCAGACTGGAAATTATTTATCTGTGGTTCATTATTGTTTCTCAAAAAAAGTCTAACTGCTGAAAATATAATCAGTGTCCAAGGTAGTATGTACGGACATGTTTGGACACCTTCTGCAAAACATGAGTAGGATTAACTATGGATTTTCTAACACAGACTCTTCTTCTTTTTATCATCAGTGGAACTACTCAGCTGGTTATCTGGTGTTTTCCTGGCAGGGAACAAACTATTTTCTATTGATGGTTTCCAGATAGTATTAACACAATGGAACTATTTATTTGCACACAAACAGGATGTACCAACAAAGCTACAGCTTAGATGTTAATGGCAAATAATGTGATTATCAGAGAAAAGACCAACAAAAAAGCTATACAGTATCTGCTCTATTACATATCTTCATCCTCATGCTTAATGCTGATTCTAAGAATGTTCCACCATTTTGAGGAAATTAGATATTTGGATTATAGATTTTGATAGGCTGATTAGCATCAGGCGTGGTAAATCCCTGACAAATTGCTGTACAAAGTGTATCCTCCTAAAACGTCCACAGAGTCATATAGTGGGAAGGCTTAGGCACATCAAACAGCCGCAAGGGAAAAGGTATCTCCTGAAGCTGACCAAAGTGAGCAGAGCCATCTGTAAGGCATTAAGGCCTTAGTGAAGGGCCCCTGTATTCTGCTGTAGGAAAATACACAGGTCCCTCTGATCCAACCGTTTATTGTTCCAACCTGAGAGGGAAATGTTTGGAAACAGGACTTAGACTGGACTAGACTGATGAATGCTGTCACACACACACACGCACGCACGCAGACACACACACACACACACACACACACACACACACACACATTCACACACATGTAGCATACACTCGCTTTATGGCTGTGAGAAGGGGAGACTTGCATTTATCTAAATGGTTGGTCAAAACATGCTGTGATTTGAATAGTCAATAGTTTTCTTCTTATATTCTTTCAAAGATCTTTTCACCTCACCTTTCTAAGTTTGTCATGCTCTCTGTTATGATCCATCGAATGTGTGCTAGTGTGACATTAAAATGCATGGGTACTTGTGGCTATGTGTGGGCATGTGGGAGGTGTTTGACCCCCAATGTGTGAATGTGATTTGACAGGTGTGTGTGTGTGTGTGTGTGTGTGTGTGTGTGTGTGTGTGTGGGTGGGTGGGTGTGTGTGTGCGTGTGTGTGTGTTTGTGTCTGGGGCAAAATTGAGAAAGCAGTTGGACCACAGAGAGAGAGTGAGAGTGTCTTGGATCAGACACGGGCACTTCTGAGACAATGTCAGAAGGTGTCGAGAAGAGTGATCTATGTGTCACACTCAGCACGGAAACAGATGCAAACAGACACCCACCCGCACACGCACACACACACACACACACACACAAACACACACACACACACGCATGCACACCGTTAATATATAGAGTTCTATGATGCACACACACTCACACACACTCAGGCTAGTGGCAACAATTAACGTTTGCCATCTCACCAGAACCATTTCTGCAGTGTTTCTGTGAACTCAGCATTGCCAATGTTTTTCCATATTCAACTCTTCTGTTTCTCCCTCCTTTCTCCCATCTCCCTCTTCTATTCTATTTATTTTCTCCCTACTTCCTCACTTCCCAATCTTCTGTTCTATTGTGTTTCTCCTCCCTTTCCCCCCCTCCTTTCTTGTTGTTTCAGAGGTGCTGGCTGGTGGAGCAGCAGCTGTTTGTGACCCTGGAATGGTTCAATACATGGAGCTGTGTGTGCGTATGTGTGTGTGTTCTCAAGGATATGGAAAGTTAGGGCTCTGTCCCTTGACACTGGTGTTGTTATTCAGTCACAACATCAATGAACAGCAAAACAAAACTGAAAAACGTAGAAAATATATACTATATAAAATCTCTCTCCCTCTCCCTCTCTCTTTCGCTCTCTCTCTCTCTCTCTCTCTCTCTCTCTCTCTCTCTCTCTCTCTGTCTGTCTCAATCACTATCAGTATCTTATTTTTTGCTTTATTCTTTTCACATCACTTTACTTTTGTCACAGGTGAGTGTATGTGTGTGAGAGTGAAATGTGATGATTTAAAACCCACCACAATAGTCCTCTGTGCTAATCAAAACCAACCAGGAATTACCAATAAAAACAGCCGTGTGGATGGTAAAACAATCAGAGGGTGAGACGTGTGTGTGTGTGTGTGTGCGTTCTGCGTGCGTGTGTGTGTTGGTGGGGGGTGGGGGGGGCATCAAGGGCAAAAAATGAGAAAACTAAGGTTAATAAACATTGTCATATGGACTATGGGTAATCAGGACACATACACATATTGCAGGTCAACAGTCTTGTCTTGCACCTGGGTTCTGAGAGGAAATCTGTGGTCAGCCATCTCAGGACAATGGCCACATTGTCCAGCTTGGACCTCTCTCTCTCTCTCTCTCTCTCTCTCTCTCTCTCTCTCTCTCTCTCTCTCTCTCTCACAAACACACACACATTAAACACACTGAGCTCTACAGGAGGTCTGAAACGGTCCCATAATGAACCAGGCTCTGTGACATTGTCCATACATCCTTTTGCTGTCAGCGCTAGTTCTCTTCCGCTCTCTCTCTCTCTCTCTCTCTCTCTCTCTCTCTCTCTCTCTCTCTCTCTCTCTCTCTCGCTCTCTCAGTCTATCTATCTACAGTATCTATCTCACTATTTACTTCTCTCTCCCTTTTTTAATACATACTAACTATACTATGAACCCTCAGCTCCTTTTACAATAAAGCCTGAAGATAATATTACTCCAAGATTATTTTTGTATTTACATGGCAGAAATCCCAACACCAGTGGCATTGTGTTATGTGTTTGTGTGTGTATGTCCTAAAAATACAATACAATACTGTTTTTAACAGTTTGGGAGATCTTGACTACAGGAAAAGCAAATGTGGACATTATTGTCCTTTTCAAATCTAAATATACTGTATGAAACAATAGTGTTGTGTTGTGGTTTGCATTGCAGAAGAGCTATTATTTCTTGCTTTAAATTAGGAGCGTAGAAACAGGACAAAAACAGGAATAAGAGAAGGCAAGGCAGAAGCAGGGAGGTGAGTGGGAAAACAGGTCATGTCTGCTATAAAGTGTTTACTTGCTTACCGCCCATTCACCTCTAGTGCTGGGCGGGGGAGAGCTGGCTATATATATATATAACTGCAGAGAGAGAGAGAGAGAGAGAGAGAGAGAGAGAGGGTGGCTTGGTGTGGTGGCCTCATCTCTCTACCCTATTACTAACTCCCTTTATACAAAGTACAGGGGTGATGTATGTAACCACGTCACGGGTGGCCCAACCCTGGGTATTATTTAAAAGATGGGCTTCTTTTTTTTTATATTTAACACTTTTATTGGTTTTCAGCAACACTTATTCCCTTAAAAGTGACTCATTTTGCTATCAGTTTAAGCAAAAGTGTGTAAAACAATTGGTACATTTTACAGTAATTGATTATTGATTAATGAAGCTGCACTGTCATAATGGCAGAGGAGATTAATGGAAGTGAACCAGAACCACAAGGGCACAAAAATAAATCTCAACACAGTTACAGGGAGCCTACAATATGAATAGCTGTAGCACTTAAACTAGTGAGCATCTACAGTCCGGGCAACATTTATTGGTTAAAACGTCTGCCTTGCAAAGTGTACTTCCACATTTAAAAGGATGGGGCATGACGAATGGCACATGACAAATGGACATAAAACAGGAGATAGTCTAGATTTAGGTTCACTCACATGGTACATGGCCAGTATGTTTTAAAATACTATGCTATGGTTTTACAGTATGTTTACAGCTTTACTCTTCCACATGATTGACTAGGCTTGCAATCTTGGTTTACTGATATAAATTAGCAATTACATTTTCTGACATAATGAAAATGCACACTGCCTTCCCCCGCAGGAGCTGTGTGTAAGTGTGTGTGTGTGTGTGTGTGTGTGCATGTGCATGTGCATATGTGTGTGTGTGTGTGCGTGTGTGTGTGTGTGTGTGTGTGTGTGCATGTGCATGTGCACATGTGTGTGTGTGTGTGTGTGTGTGTGTGTGTGTGTGTGTTTGTGTGTCCAGTAATGCAGTTTTTCATGCCCGACCTGTTGATTGGCACCATCCATCCATCAGGTTCTGGGGCCTCTGGGTCACCTTACACCACATGGGCTGTCCCTCTCCTGCTGTTACCTCCTAACAACCTCACCCCCACCCTCACCTTTTCATAGCTCCCTCATTTCTATCCTCTCTCTCCCTCCCTCATATCCCATTTATCTTTTTCTGTCACTCCCCCAGGCACTATCACTGCTTCTCCCACTCCCTCTCTCCCAGAGGCTGGTCAGTAATATAGGAGGAGGCTTCAGGGAGGCCATTATCAACCAGGAGCAGCCCAATAGAGCAATAGCTCTGCTGTATACACCCACTGCACGCTTGCTGGTCTGTCCAGCCCTACAATTACCCAATCTGAGGTCAAGAGAAACAGAGAGCTCACGTGCTCTGTGGTTTTATTAGTTCACTTCTGGTTTTAGACAAATTTCCCAAATTTGTGTTTTATTCCTATTAAGATGTATTATGCTTCATTTACAAACTTAGGCTATTTATCTTGTCACTTACTAACATTGTTACATACATAATAATTAAATTACCCAGTTAATTACTCACTTACACTTGTTTTGAGTCTCTTTTCCACTGTGAAGCAATTCACTATAGCCAAAAGGGCAAAAGTACATTACAGTAATTGTGTGTTGGCATTCATGTGTGTTCTATGTGTGAGTATAGCTGGTTTCTGGCCACATGGCTACAGAGGACTAATACAAACTCTCCCACTCCTTTATATTATAGAACCATGCAGACACGTTGGAGGGATTTTCTCTTCTCTACAGGGCCTTAGCTGGGTGCCTAGCTTACGTGTGGTCTGTAATGCAATGCCCTTGTTATGCTTCGGTACGTGCTGAAGTCTCCCAGTCCTGGATTTACATCCTGAGGATAGCCTCCCATGCTCTAGTACAGACACACTAACACTTAACTTGCCAAAAGCCAGATGGTAATTCCTCACCTACATACACACACATGTGCATAGCGTGCAGTGTGTATTATTAATTTGTCACAGAAAGAAATTAAGATGCACATATCACCTTGAAGGATGCCGTTACCACTTTTTAAAGTTACCATGTTCCAGCAATGTTTGTGCCATTGGGGCACAGGGGATATCAAATGGCGACAGCTTTCATGTGCACCTTAGATTTCCCTTAGCTCTGCTGTCTCTCTATAAGAATAGTAACGCACACACCCATGCAAATGATGGCAATTAGATGTGCAAGTTGAAACAAAAGGGGGTATCTGATCTGCTGCACTACCAAGCTGTGGGTCTGTTTTCTTATTGTCTTTCTACCATGCCTCATACATGTTAATGGTCCCATATGTAGTCTACTCTTGTCTTGTCTTCTCTTGTCAAAAACACAAGATGTTAAATTACTAGCATGTTATTTAAAAAATGACACAGCAGCCACTAGTGTGTGTGTGTGTGTGGGTGTGTGTGGCGGGTGTGTGTGGAAGCAGAGAGTGTAAGCGATACATGGACAACAACTCTCTGTGTGTCGCCAGTTGCGAGACGCTCTGCCTTAATATCCCAACCACAGGCCACCCGGCGGAGCAACTCAATCTACAAAACACTCAATTAATTGAGTTTTCACTCACGCCGAAACCCGAGCTTGAATGTGGAGACTTGTTCCCGGGTTTCAGAGTTCAGATCGGGCAGATCTCGGATCGGATTGAGATGTCCCATGCATATGTGTCTGCTGCGGGGGGAAGGGGGGTACAGAGATGTAACAGAGACCCCGAGATCTCTCCCCGGAGACAGCTTTGACACAGCTAAGTTTAGCCCTCACTCTACTGGCAGCAGTCAGATGTGTGTGTGTGTGTGTGTGTGTGTGTGTGTGTGTGTGTGGACGGGGGGTAGTGGGGGGTGCAGACGAGAGGCGAGGGCAGGAGATACTCATGGAAGGTGACGGGCAGACACACTGCCCTCCGTCTCACCGTACATCTCTGTTGACACAGACACCTGACACACACCTGACACACCTGACACACGCACACACACACACACACACACACACACACACACACACACCTGACGCACACCTGACACACGCACACACACACCTGACGCACACCTGACACACACACACACACACACCTGACGCACACCTGACACACGCACACACACACACACACCTGACGCACACCTGACGCACACCTGACACACGCACACACACACACACACACACGTGCAGCTTCAACAGCAGCGCATTAAAACTCCCACCTGCAGTGCACACACCACATGCATCTTCCTCAAATGCGTAAACATAGCGTTGCTGGTGCATTCTGGGCGCCTATTTTCAGACTGGATAAACAAGTGTCGTGATCTTGAGACGTCCAACACCTCTGGGGGTCATGTCAGGGGGAGCAGGGAGGAGGAGAGAAGGGGGAGGAGAATGATGAGGGGAAGGGGCCGTGGGAGGAGTAGGAGATAATCCACGGGAAGCAGGACTTCACAGTGGTGGCACACATTCTTGACTGTAGATTTATCAGACTCCTGGAGCAAATTCTGCTGATTACAGGACAGAGCTGCACTACTTATTATCCTGCAGTTACCGCCACTGTCATGTCAGAAAGCCTTTTGATCTGGCCAGACAGAGATTGGTGTCTACACTGAACGACATGGACAACACACACAGTGACAATGGACAATGCACGGCATGTCAGAAATAAATATTCCCTCACACACCCTCACACACAAACACACACACACACACACACACGGCTTGCTCACATGGCAGGTGAGGGGTTGTGACCCTGTGCTAACAACGCTATTTCCTCTGCCATCCAATACGAATCCATCAATGGTTCCCTAGTGAAAACACCGCCCAGAATAACCCGCTAAAATAGTCCTATGGCTGTAGCAGCACAAAAAATATTGAGAGAATATTATGAAAATATGTGTGTGTGTGTGTGTGTGTGTGTGTGTGTGTGTGTGTGTGTGTGAATTTCAAAAAGATGGGGACATGAATAGCCACATTCAAGCCAGAGAAACATCAGCCGAAGAATCTGTGCTTGCGGTAGTATTACTGATGATGTCTCATAATCACCCCTCATTGGAAATAATTGGGTAATAGAGATAATGGGTCTCACTGTGGTCCTAGCTCATCATCACAAACAGGTATGGGCTGCCATTTAACGCCACATACGCCGCCGCCATATAATAACATAACACATAATATGCCACGCATAATAGGCAGGACCAAATGTAATTGACTCCACATGTTTGTATTTTTATTTCTAATAGGGTCGTTTCTTTCTATCGCATTTCAACGTACAAATAGAAAAACCGAATGAGGGTTGATACAAAGGGAAAGGGGATACAATCAGTCTGGATAAAAAGATTGAGAGAGAGAAATTTAGAGGGAGAGTGAGAGAGAGAGAGAGAGAGAGAGAGAGAGAGAGAGAGAGAGAGAGAGAGAGAGAGAGAGAGAGAGA
>JAODUG010004474.1:0-10556 GCA_027564795.1 Aphredoderus sayanus
GAATTAGGTTTAGCGCCTTCTATCTGCCACAAAGAGCTAGTGATTTTGGTCATTTTGACCCAGAGTACATTACGAGGGTTAAGAAGGGCAATTGTTTTAACAGAATGAGGAAAGTTTTTTGCTCTACTTCCTTAAACATAAAATGTCACCTCATTCATATGCCTTCAGGTTACTCAAAAACAGCTTGAGCAATTATTTCTAATGTTACAATAAAATCCCATTGAACCAACTGCATGCACAAGCACAAAATCACATCAGACACTATGGTGTCTATTGTCGACAGTGGATGGATGAATGAATGAATGAATGAATGAATGAATGAATGAATGAATACAAGTGGATACAGTAATGTATGTAAAAACGTTTACAGTACTAGCCTATGTCCTTTTTTCTTGAACACTACAAGAGAACTTTCATATTTTGAAAGTGTTAACTAAGTCCTTTCTTGTGCTGTCTCACCGTTTTAAATTGTTCTCCAGCTGTTCACTCTGTAGTTTGTGGTCCATGCTTTCGTTAATGAGAGCGTGGATTACGTCCTCATACAGCTGCTGCAGAGTAGTGTCGGGAGACGAGACGATGGCCTGATACATATCAGCTAACTGATGTCTTAGACTGCATAAATACAAAACAACCGCGTAGAGTCTACAATAGGCCTAGTCTAGTATGTATGTAATATGACACCCAGGTGATACTTACCTTTCAGAGAAGACAGCCACAGATACATCAATTCTGCCTACAAATTCGTCCCATGGAAGGACTTCGGGAAAAGTGGCTGCCCCTAAAGACGCCAAATCTAATACCTCTGAAACTTCCTGAAACCTCGAAGTAAAATTCCTGAAATCAATATATCCGTCCTTTTCCGCATCGAACTTACTGAACAGCGCTTCAATCTCATTTTCAGATACGTTCAGGTCTCGGCAGACAACTTTGAAGTCCTCGTATTCAATCCTACCAGATTTATTCACGTCGCACGCTGAAAACATTCTCTCCAGGCTCGGTTTGTCCATTCTGATAGACGAAAGCACACACAACTAAAGCACAAGTTAAAAAAACTCAAGTGAAGACGCCACAAAAAGTGTTACCTCCTGTAATAAACGTGTGTGCCTGATCTGCAATATCAAAAGTAAGTAGCCTACTCTTTAAATGTAATGGGCAGAAATGCACCTTAACTACTACGACAGTATGTCTACAGAAATTGGAACTAACAATTTCGGCAGGGAGACAACTTTCGCATGACAGCAAGAACATAGACCGATTGGCCCAGGTACTCAAAGTAGGTGTGTCATCCTTTTTTTTCACCTGCATTTTTGTATTGATTTATTACTTATATTATATAATATTATATATTTATTTAAACGGGTTTGTAATATCCTTATACAATAAATTCACAAGCAACCAGATATATATTCAACATAGTCTTAGAATAGGCTGTCCTGCCTATTCTATTTGCTTTTTAGGAGGGTAGTTTTTTAATAGTGATCTTTAACTGAGATAGGCAGGCAGGAAGTTAATGTTGTCTATTTAATGTGTGTTTTCTATAGTAAGTAACGCAACTGCATGTTTTGCTAATCTAATGATGCCACTTTTTATTAGTTTCACAGGCTAGACCTTCATATTTTTACATCGTAGGATATTTCAGTTATTTATCGACTGGACTTTTTAAAGCAGGTTTCAGTGAAAGCAAACAGTGCACTCCACCTAAAGTAAGCAGTTGTATTTACATAGGCAGCTGCGCTGTAGACTCATTGTGACAATATTGATATTGAATATTGTCACAATGGGCAACACATAGACCTACACTTAATTAACATTGTGAAGGGCCATAGACTACAACTTCATATACTGTATGTTAATAAATCGTATACATATGATTCGTTATTACCGCATGTGACCACATAGTGGCATTGTTATGCAAGCTAGGAATTACAATTATGATATTTAGTACCCTTTCAAATAGAAATGTATCAATTTTTTCTTTATTTGAAAAATTAAAATAAAGTGCTTTTTATATACAGTACAATACAAAGAAAAACATTAGTGATTTATGATACAAAAAATACAATTCACAATTTTACATTGGCAGCTGAATTTACAAAACATCTTTACATAAAAAAACAATAAAACTTTGTTATTTATAATACATGATGACAAGAGTCAGAGCAACTTTCACTGTCACAAACAGTAAGCTTTGCTAATGGTTCATTCAATAAGAGAAAGTTGTGACAGCAGCACTGCAACTGAGCAGTGAATGTGGCAGAATATGTTATGAACCACATAATATTTTACAATTGTCATCAAACAGAATAATGTCCAATACCTGTACATAAATGACATTTTCACAAACATCACTTGGCAAATGTATTATTGTTCCAATGACAACCACGTCACTAAAAGCTGCCATTTGTTTTTTGTTTTATTTGTTTTTGTTTTTTTTGTTTTTAATTAACAGTCTTAAAAAGCATGTTCTTGTTTTCATACTCTGCCTGAGTACAGCCATCAAGTCTTAGAAATCCCTACAAGGTATTTTCCATTTCCATTTTGCATTTCCATTCGCAAGAATCACAATATTTATCACAATATTATTTCATTATATTTTAAAATACAGTTGGTAGTTATATTTATGTGGTCCATTTTATAGAATACAATTTATGCTGTGGCTGAGGTTGAAGCAACTGTAAAGAACCCCTTCAGAACACACACAGTAGTACTAGTAAAAATAAAATGTGTTGACCAATGCTGAAACATACTGTTTGGGCAGGATAATCTAGTGGTCTGGGTGTTGGACTTCCAGCTGGAAGGTCAAGGGTTTGAGCCCTGGAATTGATTACCTTTAAGCATCCTTGAACAAAATGCCTAACCTTACCTGCTCCTTGTGATGCTTGTTACTGTACTCATTGTAAATTGCTTTGGATAAAATGTCCCACTAAATGCCCTACAGTGTATATATAATACAGTATAGTGTGTAACTACTGTACAAATATCCACTGCCTGGGTTAGAAATACTATAATTTTTTTATCCCAAGAGGCACATCTATTTATTAGCATATCTTCCTTGAAGGCATTTTTTACTAAAAATGGAAATCCAAAATTGTAATTGAAGAGCCAAAATAATGGCTCCAACGCATTGTTGAAAAAGGTTCGACTTGCACTACGCCAAGTTTGAATGTGAGATTGACAAGCCAACAAATGCTGTCCTGAATGATAATTCCATGTACTCAAAACACACTTGCATTCAGCTTTACCCATATCATGTTATTTAGAAGTTCATCTTCTCTACCAAAAGACGAGAATTGCTTTAGTCACTTGCATACTTAGCTTTGTGTGTGTGTGTGTGTGCGTGCGTATATGCATGTGTGTAAAATGCCACTTATCCTCTGTGATTAACTGTGGTGACACCATGTGTTTTCTTTGTGATCACTCTACTTCACATGATTTACTTTGCATAGTCAGCCTGTATATTTCCCTTTACCAGAAATGTGAAGTAAAAACACTTTCTTATTAAATACAATATGAATCTGCTTTTTTTTTTCATACTGTACCAAAACAGCCATTCTAGAAATCTAATTTGTATCTTTCATTACAGTATTTCATTTCCTATATATTTGTTATTCTGCTAATGAAATGTATGATTCTTGTTAAACAAAATACCTACACATCACTGTATACAATACTGTATGTGTCTGCTTTTATTTCACACCATAATCAATAATCTTGATAAAAATCCCTTTTTGACAGACTATTTCATTGGCCAGCACATCCCTTCATCTCTATATGTTGGCTGGATGTCATGTTGTATTGAAGTACTTTATAAACAATGTGTTTATGCTCAGGGTTTATGGGACACACTATGAAATCATTCTTATTTTGTTCAACCATATTTAACTTAGTGGTGAATCTTGTTCGCTTTGAGTGTTGACCTTCATATTGTACTTATTATACATTACATACACCCAGGGAAGCACAGTCTCTTGTCAAATGATGAAGTCGGATCAGTCTACAAAAGGTACCTGCCTCAGCCTTTCTAAGCATCTCTTGAACAGAAGTGAGAGATGATATATCAGCAGTGTCACAGCGGGAGATATTAGGGTGACCATTGCCTCCACTGTTTGTTAAAGTACATTCACTCAGTGAGCAATGAGCATTATTCAAAAGATTCAAACGTCTGAAGGCATACGAGTTTCAAGTTGTGCTTTTGAGCGAGCGCTTGAGGAACGCGGGGTGACAAGCGATGAAGGAAATGCACATGGACCAAAGAAAAAGACAAAAGTGCAAAATCTGTGTAGTGAAAAGAGTCTAATGTTCCCCCTCTTTGAGGGTGTCTTCTGCATCTTCAGCGAGTGCACTCTCCCTGTTCGGCTCACAGCTCTCCGCTCGGCTCCGCGACAGAAAAGGCTCAGCGAAGGTGGCTTCACACAATTGAGTCTTTAATCTCCGAACCCAGTCTCACCCGGGGCCGCGGGCACGTGGGGGAAACCTCTACACGGCTCTGTTTGAAGTTCACAGGCCTCTTGTCGGACGGAGAGAAGCTCTTGCTGTTATCGGGGGAGGGGCAGTCATGCGGGTTGTCGCGGAGGGCCTGGTAGCCCTTGTGATCCAGCACGGACGGGGGCGGAGCCGCGCTGCTGTTGAGCGGCATGTTCTCCGCGGGCTTCCCGATCGCCGCCGCCGCCGTCACCGCCCGCGGCTTCTTCTGCTGCATGCTGGGACACTCGCCCTCCTTCAGCATGGACTTCATGTGGTCGCGGTTGCGGTATGCCACAAACAGCGAGAACACCACCAGGGAGAAGGCCAGCAGGGCGCACACCACGATCAGCTCGTTCCAGTACGTCTTGGTGTTGATCTGCGGAGACCGCGCCTCCCCCGGCAGCACCACGGGCTCCCCCAGGGGGGCCTGCGGGGCCTGGGGCCCCCCACTGGGGCTGCTGCTGCTGCTGCTGCTGCTGCTCTCCGGCTGGGCCTCGCCCCTCACACAGTAGTTGGCCAGCAGCTGCCTGAAGCCTCCCTCCACCGACCAGCACTCGTAGGTCTCCTGGCGGTCGGCCTGGGCCACCACCACCAAGCCCCCCTCAGGGCTGGGGTAGTGGAAGTGGCCCGCCACCTCGCTGTACTCCCACCTCCGCTCAGCCAGGTTGGAGCGCAGCTTGCATGGCAGCACCTTGAACGTGTTGGCTGGGATGATGACCGCCTGGCAGGGAGACGGTCCTGCATGGGGGAAGGCAGGAAGGCATACCGGTAGTAGATGAGACTGTGTGAAGACCGGGTGTCATTTAGTTGTGACTCATAGCCAAAGTGACTTACAATCAAGTACATAAGTCAATAGCCGAATAGGCTATAGGCCATTTGCATTATGTAAACAGTATTCTGAATAATGGCAGCGGCATGTCATCAGACAAACATATACATTTCAAAACACACGCTTCATATAAACATCCTGAGTATTCAGTACTTCAAATTACAGCTAAGAGACTAAACCTTCCAAGAGTTGATAAAGTGAAGTAGAAAAAGTATATTAAGCATATATAAGCTATACTGCGCCCTCCAGTGGGCGTTTAGAAATTAACGTAGCTAAAGATGCACTGGATGATTATATAAAACCTCAAATAAAAAAGATTCTAATAGCTGCTGCACTGTAAATGAGACCAGCCCAATCTACAGTACTTACTGTGGGGTGGAGGTTTAGCAGATCTTGGGCTGGACACCGGCGCATTGCAGACGACAGTGACTGCATCGTCTACGTCCTGCTGCCAGAGGCTGAAACACAGGGGCTTCATAATCAGAACGACACAGGGCATCATCTCTGTGCATCCCGTCTAAACGTCCCACACCGGCATCCTTGTGCCGCATACTACCGTACGCACCTGCCCGCTGGTGCCCGCCTGACATCCAGGCACTGCCTCCCGGCCCAGGCACAGTAAGGGTCCCTGGAGAGGACACACTCTCCACAAGTCTGGTAATTAGAGCAGTTAGCCACTGGGACCTCCACCAGCCCAGAGAAGGAGGACACATAAAGCAAGCTCTGTACAGGAGAGATGGCCGGACAGGGAGATGCAGGAGCTGTTATGTTCTCATTTTGATTCTCATCGAAGCCTTTCAAAGTCTAAATAACATTGGTTTAATATTTTAATGAAGTGCACATAGATGTAATACACTGTATGTGTCAATTAAGAAT
Organism: Aphredoderus sayanus; assembly: GCA_027564795.1. Classification (NCBI taxonomy): domain Eukaryota; kingdom Metazoa; phylum Chordata; class Actinopteri; order Percopsiformes; family Aphredoderidae; genus Aphredoderus; species Aphredoderus sayanus. The sequence continues at coordinate 6,170 of JAODUG010004474.1, forward strand.
CAATTATAAAGTTATCATTTTAGGTTAGTAATACACAATAAGAGCAAGTCATGGATTTAGAAAGTGTCACGCGTCATTTAAAGCACAGCTGTTTGCAGTTCCCTCCAGGGAAAATGGCATGTAATTGTCTCCATCAATGTGAAGTCCCCTTTTGGCTACAACTCTTCATGGCTCATGGAATCGCTAAACCGCCCATAAAGCTTGTTATGAGCTCCCGCCAAGAGGAACAAATAAACGCAGCCTATGTTCCTACAAGCACTTGCTTACCTTCTCCGAATCCAATTCGATGCGCTGCACTGGTTGGGAGTTTGGGAAAAGCACCATCTCCTCAATAATGTGCATCTTATTGTTTACATTAATGGCTTTGTGAAGTTTCCCGTCATCTGTAAATTGAAATGAAAAATGAATTCACAATAATCAATTGAGGATGTGTAAGCTACCTCGTGAGGCCATCCACATCGACATCCACAAAACACTCTTGAGATAGGATGTGGTGCCAATAGAGGAGGTGTCAATCAAAGTAGTTGGCAAGCGATTAAACCACCTTCAACCAATCAGAGACACATTTGGTGCTTTTCTACTTCATCGTAGCAGCTCAACTTGACTCTACTCGCCTAGCCTTTTTTGCTTTTCCGTTGGGTTAAAGTTGGGATAGTACCTGGCACCAGGTACTTTGTTTACTACCTGCTTTATCGAGGTTCTAAGTGAGCTAAGGCGATTCCAAAATGTGAAGTTAAAACAATGCAGACTGCTGATTGGATTGAATCATCACGGTCGCCATCACTACTAAAGCAGCCGCAGATCTTTATTTTATTAAATGACAACATGCAAAACCAAGCCGGGATCAATAGACGTTGTTCTCTGTTGTTGAAAACATGATCAATGTTAACTTCTAGCGAGAGCTGAAGTGAAGGTCGACCAAGAAGTCTCTGAACTGTACACGGCCAACAGTGTGGGGACATGACTACCGATCTACCGCAGGATATCGTAACAGCCCGTTGCTATGGTGACCATCTACAACTGAGAGGTTACTATCTGCAGTGGAACACGAAGTAGGCTGAGACGAGTCGAGTCGAGCTGATACTATGCAGCGGAAAAGCGCCAAATGTTACAGTTTTAAAACACAGGCAGTACTCAGCCGGATGCCAATTGGCTGAGAATTCCCCAACTGGTCACAAACTGTTTTGAATGGCGAGCTCCCAGCCCAATAGTTGAGTGAACCAGTGCGGAGCTCAGGGTCAATGCCTCACCAGGACAGACAGTCAATATAAAACAAGCAAGCAAGACCGGAGCAGGTGGGCGATTATGAGCTATCATCACCTGTGCCGATGAAGAGCACGTTGTAGGCCTTGTGGACAGCCTGGACCTGGTGCACGGCGATCTGCGTGTAGTGCACGTTGCGCTTGAGCAGCAGGGGCCGGCTGCGTATCACAGTGTCCATCAGGAAGTGGTCTTTCACAAAGTTCAGCACCTTGTCTGGCATGTGCAGCGAGGAGGAGATGCCTTGCTTTCTGGCAGCGTTGGTGATGCACTGCAAGGGAAATATTGCAAACGCACAATAGTTAACAGCTCTCTCCAGCTCGTGCTCACCAGTAAGCATGCATAGGCCTCAGAGCGATCAGGCCGGGATAAAGCTGACAGGAAATGAAAACAACAACAACACTGATAAAGATCCATTCCAGGGCCGGGGGGCGGGGTGGACAACGACGCCAGCAAGACAGATATCTGTTCTACCACTGATGGCTCGCTGAGATTGAGGATGTGGCTGACGGGCGCACAGAAGCACGGGCGGCTTTTAGCGGTTTTGTTGTGTCCAGCAGGGGGCAGTGGTGTACTCACCCCGCCAGGATGTGGCTCTGGGACCGGGTGGTTGTAGGTGTACCACTGCTGTGTCTCTCGGTTCACCTCGCGGTACCGCCCGCTGAAGGCTTTCTCCACCTGGTCCATTGTGAAGGAGCACACTGCAGAGCTGCCTGAAGCACCCTTATACCTACAGTAGGACACACACCAAACAGTCACTAGGCAACAGCATAGAGTAATACTATCCATAAAGTTTCATTTAAAAAATGTCAACAAGCTTTAAAGAAAAAAGGCTTTTGTAAAAGGAAATAATATTTCTTTTGGTGATGCATTGTCAAATTGTCAAATAGATATTACCACTGAGATGTAAAGACGCCAAAGAACAGCGTGTTCTTCCAGTCTTCGGGGCGGGACGTCAACACAAACATGTCCTGAATAATGTTGAAGGGGAAGCCGTCATCAGGCAAGGCGCACAAGAGCTGTGCTTTAAGGAAGGTAGTCAATTTCTTCTGCAGAACCCTCTCTCCACCTCTGTCACCCTGCAATACAAATTGTCATATTAGTCGCAGCAGTTCAGGATGTGACCACATGAGGGCACAAGCATCCAGATGAAGCCATAAATTGATTGCACCACTGCTGTGGAAATCTTTGATGTCTCTCACCTCTTATAAGAGACACTAAATCTATATATATAGTTGTATGAATTCAATAATTATTGATTATTTGTCACAGCCAAGAAATCTGATGCTTTAACTTAAAAAACAAAACTCTCCCATGATAAAACTATACAGAGCACAATCAATTGTGCATACAGCCTGGGGAACTAGACTTGTAATGTAAATATGTACAACCTTTCAACTGTCTTGAATAAGAGAAACAACTTCTCGTGCCACGGGCTTTGGGGAGGGAAAATATTTGATATGGTAAGTTTAAATAAGTGCATTTCTCTCCAACAATGCTTCTTATCTGACACTATAACTACACTATGTGCTTTTTATATTAACAGATTGGTCCAACTAGTAGTTAGTAGCAGATTTTATTAAAACTATTTTACAATTACAGCCAAGCTAGCTGTATAATAAAAGGTAATTTTAAGTCAAATATACTAAACAAACGCTAGTAGGTAACTCTTAACCATCATAACCAGTGCATACAACAATGGACAGAAGCCATTACCGTACCTATTGTAATTAGCCATGTCGATAATTAGCAACATACATTTCCTGTTCCTCTAAAGCTAAAGCTGCTTCTCAATAATTGAGCCAAATGCATCCCATTCATTAAATGCTCATAAAAGCACTCCTTACAAAGGCTGTTACTTTTTTTATAAAGTAGAGAGAGAGAGAGAGTGATAGAGAGAGAGAGAGAAAAAGAAACTGAAGGGAACTATGCTTTGTTTCTTGGAATCTGAGCAACAAATTAAGTTCTGTTTGTTTCCCAAATGCAAAGCACGCCATTCCATGACGAGCCTTATTGAATTTTATCTGGTGTATTTCATTTGGTACAAACAACAAAACCGAAACCAAAGCCAACAGAAGGAGGAACTTATACATATATTTGTATAACTATTTCTATGCCAATCAACCTAAAGCCCCTACAAACAAAATTGCTGCATTTTCTGATGAGCTGTTTGGGTTGTAAAGTGTTTCACATAGTGAAAGATGACACCGGGAAATATTCACTGGTAGATTTGCTTTCCCCATGCACATTTCTGCTTTCCCTAAAAGCATCAAATAATGATGTTTCTGAGTAACGATATAATAACCTGGTACTTTTTTAAGCTTCATCAATAAACTTTATTGTCATTTGTATTCAAATACAGTTAAATACTTATGCTCTTGCTCTCTATGCCCTTACATGTAGGACACACCCTCACAAGAACCCAGCAGACACTCACAGTTCAATAAATACACAACCTCAGTGTGGTGACATTGGAGACAGTAGTGTCAGTTGGGTAGTAATTTGATGCCCCAGTAACGGTTTTTAGATCACCAGAAAACAGGGCAACAAAAATATAAATATAATAAATATATTATAATAATAAAAAAGCTATTTATATTGTAGCTTGATATTATATCAAGTTCTGTATTTACATACATATTTTACAATTATATTTATTTAGAAAAGCAACATTTCATCTAAAATTCAGTTGGCTATACAGACAAACTGGATAATTCCACAGAGCTTAGATAAGTGTGCAGTTTGGCAGCAGTGTGAAGTCAACACTGGATTGCCTAGTTGTGAAAAGGTCCTCTGATTGGCTGCTGGGCTGCCTACTATTTGGGTTATTACTGACGCAAACAGAGCATAACTGTCAGAACAGACCAGAGGTCTGCATGACATAATCCATTTCTGTGGGGATCTTATGCTAAGTGTAGGGATACACAGTCATTCCATGCAGCCTACTGTACACATCCTGTCTCAAGTGCTAATAGCTGCAGAAATATGATAACAGAGAGAAAAGGGCCCAAGCACTGAGAAATAACAAGATTGTTTTTCAATTACAACATTTATAAATACATATACACACACACATATATACATACATATATATATATATATACACATACATACATACATACATACA
>JAODUG010004475.1:0-10555 GCA_027564795.1 Aphredoderus sayanus
ACATCCAGTTCTGCTGGGGAGAAATATGCAGACCTCTTTTTGTTTGACGCTGTTGCCATGGTGACTCATAATATCTGGCTCCATTGATAATGGCTTTTTATAGTTGTGGTGCACATGTTTGACGCTGTTGCCATGGTGACTCATAATATCTGCGCTCCATTGATAATGGCTTTTTATAGTTGGTGTGCACATGCTTAACTCAGAGTCAGTCAACTCAGAGGTGATTGAACTTACTCATTTCAGCTGTTCTGTAACCGAAAAGTCAGAGTTTCCCATCTCAGGGTAAATCAACTCAGAGTTCAAGTGTTAACTCAGAGTTGGTTGAACCTCCTTATTGAAACGGGCCCTAGGGCATTAGTGAAGGAAAATATAAAACTAATTTACAACTATTGTTTTAACTGTTGTAATGTTAATCAATGATCTTAGGAGGTGGGTATTGTGAATTCATTGTTATTTGAACTCTTAGTCTTTTAAACATGGGAAAGCTACTATCTGCATATTCCTAAGAGATCTAATGCTGATATTTCTGATAGTTCAGTAACAGCCTGCTACACAGTGTCAGCTAGTCCCAAACATTACACGTAACCTACACGTAAGCATACTGGGGGCTTTAATACACACACACACACACACACACACACACACACACCGAACATACTACTGTACCTTGTGTACTATATATTGAAAGTGAGTGAGTCTTTGTGGCTGACCTCAACAGTTAACTGTTTCACCACCAATACCTCCACCAATGCCTCCACCCTCCAGAACATCATATACTAAGGCAAGTCCACAGGTTACACACACAGGTGTTAAATACTGATTAAATAAGAATGACATTAAATATAGAAATCTTTGAAAATAAATGAGCAAAAACGGGAAAATCTCCTTAGACCCCAAAGAGTTAATGAAAGCACAAGATATGGGAAACCAAACAGTTCTAGCCTCTAACCCCACTGTTGTTGTTTGGATACCCCCCAAAACCCCACCCGCAATCTATAATTATATGGTCAGACAAACCAGCTAAGTGGACCATTGATAGAAGTTAACTAGACTAGACTAGACTGAGGTGACATTTGTAAATGCACTGTTGGACCACAAACTATTAGTTGATTGACAAATTACCACTAAAAATTGCATGTTTGTGTGTGTAAACCAATGCTACTGTAAAAATGTATTTATTTATTTATTTACTATTTCTTTGAAAAGGCAAAATCACCTGGTAAACAAATATAATTATGTGTAACTGCAGTTTAAAAACTCCAGTACACACATACTCAAACTCTCCTTATTCAGCAAGTACTTGCTGAATAAGTACACATCCTCTCCTGTAAAGTCAGATGTGTCTTGTTACCTCTCCTTTAAACTCATTCCTGTGAAATACTGTATATTTTCTCCTCGATGGCCTGTCTCACGAATGGCTGAAGTCAATTCAACTTTGATCTGAAACCACCACTACTGGCTCAATACATTGCATTATTCGGTGTGCTGCAGATATAGGAGAGGAGAAGAAATTTGAATCAGCTTGCCGTATGTGTGTGTCTGTGTCTGTGTTTGTGTATATATGCAGGACAAAAGTGTGCATTTGGAAATGGAACACTGGGACTTTTGTGTGACCTTCTTTTTCTGCCTGCATGGCAGAGCAGTTAGAGTGTTCAGATTGAGTGTTCGTTGCAAAGCATTCAGTCATCCATCGACCGGCTGCTATTGATCCGAGAGCCCTGATGACCCGTGAAGCTGTTCAGTATGCAACACAGACACCGGTGGAGACTGCTGGGAACTTCTGGAATAACTTGATTATGTAATATGGCCAAGTTAGGATATTTTCATACAACTGTCATGTCAGATAAATAATCCGCTTTCATGTCATGTTTCATGTCAATAAAATCTGTTCTAAGAACAGGGTCTAGCGGAATGATGTTTTCCGCACATATTGTCAAACGAATCCTTCTCCTGCAGTCCTTAAAGGTACACTCCTTGACAGCTCAATAGAGCCACCCACCCTGACCCAGCACCTGCATTTTTTGACACACCACTATCCACAAACGTAAGTGTGGCTGGTGGGGTGGTGGAAGGATGGAGAATGGTACGAGGGAATCGTTTGGAAGAGGGAGGAGTAGTGGGAAGTGCGAGCCACCCTGCGTGCAGGTGTGTGAGGAGTACACACCTGATGGAGTCTCAAACTAGAACAAGGTTGCTCTCAACCCAAGTAGGCAAATCCATATGTTTGAGTACAACGCATTGGGCTTTCCATCTCTTTCTGAGAAGCACGTACACACTTTAGGCAGCTGCGCTATCCAGTGTGCAATGACTGCAGGACAACTGTGTGAGGCTTCAGTTTATTCATCAGCGTCATGACAAATGAGATCCCGACAACACAAAGAAACGCTTTTGTAAAAAGGGAGAGCTGAGATGTCGGAATTTTCTTTAGTTTGGCTGAAGATTGATTAAAAGGGAAGGCTCTGCTGCTCAATCCAAAGCTCTTAATCCTTGACCCTGCTAATGATTATAATTTCCCTCCAATGTTTTGGTGAGTTTCAAGCCATAGCGTGTTGAAGACGAAAGCCTAAATGCATTGAGATTTTTTAAACCTTTTTATCTCATGCAGTGAGCAAATCCATGGATTAAAATAATTTGAAATGTATTCAAGAAGATTGTCTTGGATCTGTTCTCTTAGCATGACATTGACTAAATTAGGAAAACATAAAAAAGTAGGGAACGTTTTGTTTCAGTGTATCAGTTGACCTAGTTTTACATTACTCCTCTACTTGTTTTAGTATAGAATATTTTTCCAGGCATTAAGTGGACTTGGAAGGCTTTATCCAAAGCAACTTACAGTGAATATATTTATAAGGAGCAGGTAAGGGTTAGGCATCTTGCTGAGGAATGCTCAAAGGCCATGCTGGGGCTCAAACCCATAACCTATAAACTGGGAACAGAACAGACCATTCTGTCCACTTTACTCATTTTCATACATGAAATTTGATGAAAGTGCTCCACATGTAGGAAGGTTTAAAAACTACAGGCACATTGCTAAATACTAAACATTCATGTAGTATCTTCACATATGGAAGCAGGATATCACATTTCCTTTAAAAGGAGATTTTGAAGATAAGAACAGGAAGAGAACAGATTAAATTTTCTAATGTAAAAAAAAGAATCAACTGTACCATCAATCAGCCCATTGCTTATAGATTTGATATGACATTAATATCCCTCGTGATGCCCTAAAAATAGTCTTGAACCACTAGGCGGCGCCATCCTATTATGTATGATTGTATTGTTGTTTCTATTGTATTTCCATGTGTATTTATTTATTTCTTTATTATTTCTTTATGTATTTGTGTTGTTTTATGTGCCTTTTAACCCTCCTGTTGTTCTCGGGTTTCAAACACACACCTTGTTGTACCAGCAGTGCACATCGTGTGTGTGTGTAAGCTGTAGAATTATGTTTAGCGCCTTCTATCTGCTACAAAGCGCTAGTGATTTGGGTCATTTTGACCCTGAGGACATCACAAGGGTTAAAGCAGCAAGTAACCATTTTCATGTAAAGCTATATGGAGTAATGGGATCCTGAAAAGAGAATACATCAGACTCCCTATGCGTGTTTTAATGTGAGCTTCACTGCTCTTTGTTTTTATAACTGGTTTTTTTGGTCTAGTGCGACATCTAGTACTAGTCAGAAAGGATCATATAGGTTCTTCAAGGTGAAAAGCTTGAATTTAAAAAGGGGGAGGACATTTTGAGTTTTTGTGTCACTATAATGGCATTGAGAAATATCTTATTTAAAACACCTTTTATTTTTATCAAGAACAATTTGTATTCAAAAGTAAAATGTACTAATCGTGGCAGCTGAGCATTTGGACCAAAACTTGCAACCATGCATTAAGGGAACAGATTTTAAAATAAATATTTTAAAATGTATACCTCACACCTCCTCCACTGTTTACTTAGTCAGGCAATATATTTTGAAGTGTAAACATTTATGCTTTAACCTACCCACATTTACAATATAGACAAACAGCTTCATAAACTGTATGTTTATTATTAGCTAGGCAATAGCATAAATATTCTAACAGGTTTAATTGAAAATACCTAGTGAAAACAAAACTGAGCAAAATGTTTAATTTTTTTTTTTTAATAATGATCAACACATTTATGTACAAAGCAAGCCATGTCATACCCAACTGACCTAAAATTTATTTTTCTGTCATTAAAATAGCTAAAGATTACACCAGAAATTAGGTTCAACAGTTTAACACTACAAGTACAGAAGCACTAGAGTTCCACAAAGCCTTAACAGGTTACTTTCTGATGTTAAACAGCTCTGACCAAGAGGAGATGGGACTATGACAACACAGAAACCATAGATCAGGAAAATGACAACCCTTGTAAAAAATACCCCCCCCCCCCAAAAAACAAACCTGAAAAAAAAAATTGTTTCCCCAAAAACACCAAGGCCATATTTGTTTCAAGTTAACCGATGGAGGGTAATTAATTACAACCAAAAACAGTTCATGCTAGACCGTCAAATTAGCAACATTAAGATTAAAAGAAAATAAGCAGTGCCAAAGACTATAAAATGGCAGGTGGGTATTTTCATAATACATTAGTTTTCTGTATCATATTGATGATATAGAAGGAAATAGTGCCTCAATCCACTGCCTTTATATATTTTAAAAGATGCCCGTATGTCAAACCTAGTGCTGTTCATTCTTCACAGCAGCTAAATACGATACTCGCAAATCACAGGATTGCAATACCATTGAGGCCCCTGACAGCTCTTCTAAAGCCTACCAGTTTAACCCCGTCAGCAAGGCTCAGTGACAAATAAATTCCCCAAACTGGGCAGCATTTCCAGTCCCTTCAGGTGGCTGGTCCTTTACACCCACAGAGCTGTTAAAAACACTGTAAGGGGCCTCATCAAAGATGTTCTGGAGGAAGAACTCATTCACTAAGTTCATCTCTGTACCATAGGACAAAGTCTACATGGGAACTCTGAAGGTGTAGCAAATTGAACCTCCTCATCTCTAACATCAGCAATTGTTTCTACCAAAAAAAGTCAAATCAGTTTTTTTCTCAATTTTATTTGTATTTTTAAAGAGTCTTAACGAGAGTGCTAACCTGAGACTTGTTTGAGTCATGTTTAAGCCTTGCTGTCCGAGTGGTCTGACCAACATTTGTATTATAAGACCAGGGCTGGTTTTACCAAAAATCATCTTGGCACCATTATCTTGATTGTCCAATAAATACATGTGTCACATTGCAAAAAAGGCAACACAACTGTACATGTATTGCAGCTCCTGTTCTCTTAAAGTCCATTGTTTACTTTGGACATACGGTAAATAAGAATTTAACTATAATATCAAATGTGGCCAATAATGTTTAATTGGGTTTGGCAGTTGCCTTTCATTCCACATTCACTCGGAAGAAAAAGACAACTATAGATAGAACAAACAGTTGTTCATTTAAAGAAAGCAGTATAAACTATAGTTAGGTGAAAAGGAAATGCATTCTAAATGTCCCAATTAAAAACATAACCACTGAACTATAAATTATGACATTTTAGACAAGCTGTGACACCACCCCGTCTTTTCCAAATAAGCAAACATCTAAATGTGGCATTCACTATGACAGAATAATTAACTGATCAAATTTACCATTAAAAAGGAGAATTCAAAAGGAGAAAAAGACAACTGAAAGATTATCATGGCGTTATTTAAGAGAAACCATGCTTGGGTCGATACGTCATATATTTAGTCACTGCAACGTTTTGTGTAGAGATTTGAGGTTAGACATGAAATGTTCATGCCGTTAACTGTATACCCAAAACCCAAACAGCATCTTATCTTATGGGGACCAGCGACTACTCTTATAATGCCAAAATATACCAAAACCCTGTTGGTTCCTAACCCATATATGTGGGCTAGAAACAGTCAAAGAACAGAGAGACACGAGGAAGCAGTCGCCACTCAGGAAAATCCATTAAGAAAACACGGGAAGGTAAAACATATTTAGAGAAGCTCATCTTTTATAAAAGCACTTTCACCACTAGTTTGGTTATCTTGTTCTCTCTTCAGTCATTTACAGATGGTGACTGGCGGTGTGAGAGAAGGAACACTGGGGGTTGGTGTTCAGTCACTATATACACATTTGCAGACGCTCACACGTGTGGATGTATTTATACTTCAAACAGTAACTGCCCGTTCACACAACTAGACCGTTCTCAGTGTGCTACACTAGTCGCAACTTCCTCCTCTCACAAAACACGAGGTGCAGTGGACAGTGTGTAACCATGACAATAATGATGCTCTTCTTTGTGATTTGGGAACCTTGCTGTCCGAGGGAACTGTTGAAACTGTTGAAAAGGTCAACGCCTTCAATCACGCGCCTCTTTAAATATTCCTTCAGTCCAGTAGGGAAAAATGCTGTGAGACGGGAATTGGAGAGGAAAAAAATTTATTAATCTTTGTTTATACTATGATTATTCTATTATATAGCTATTTAAAATTAATCACTAAAAAGTGTTTAATTGTGATTAAATCAGATTATTACAGATTAATTTGAGATTAAACAAATCCTGGCCTTGACGTCTGACAATTCCTTACACTTTGCAACGTATTATAAGATTTAGAATTTTGTTATATTATATTTGCATTACAAAAAAAGAAAAATGTGTCTGGGAGAGTGATTAGCCAAAATATGAAGGTACCAGTAGACTAGACTACTACTACTCCTGTGTTAATAGTTCCTCTGTATTTTAAATTTGCTAATGTACTGACTGGGAATGGCTACTGTTTAGTTACATTTGTGATTCAGGTTTCCTACTTGGTGAGAATTTGATATCTACAGGAGCAGCATTTGGCTAAAATGCCAAGTGCTGCTCCTGTCAAATGTCTTGGTTCTCAGTGAAAACTGCTTTTACCGTGAGGGTGGAGAAGTCCTAGCTCTCGTCATCAGAGACGTGGGGTTTAGCGACAGCCATCTCCTCCTTGCTATTGGCAATCATCTTGCACTTCTGAAAATGGAGACAGACGGGTGTTTTTGTGATTACACGGGCAGACCCTTTCTGAAAGGCACGCACAGTTTACACATGGCGGCATTATTCCCACCTCTGTGAGCTCCTTGATGGTGTGTATGTTGGCCTGCTGCGTGACCTTCCGCTTCACCTCCTCTATGTGGTCCAAGTTGAGCGTCGGCGTCGGGGGAGCGAGACAAGGAGGGGGCTTGTTGGTGATGGTGGGCAGCGGGGCCAGCGGTGGCATGGCTGCCAGGGCGCCCATGTTGGTCAGGGCGGCGGTCATAGTGGCTGCGGTCATACTTGCCATGGCGGCGCTCATGGTGATGTTGGACATGTTGGGCATCCCCGGGAGATTGGGCATCCCCATTGCCCCCATGTTGGGCATGTTGCCCATCCCCATGCCCATTGGCAGGGGTAAAGGTAGGGGCAGGGAGAGTGGGGTGGGGGACGGCGTGGGCAGGGGAAGCTGGAGGATGGCTTTGGGACGCAGGCTCTCGGGGATCGGCATGCCGGCCTTTGCGCACATGGCGGCAGCATTGGCCTTGGCTATCTCCAGCAGCTGGTCCTTATCTGAGGAAAGAGGAAGGAGGACATGAGCATCAGGAGCACGTCAGCGGAATATGTGGTCTCTAAGCCGGTCTGCGTAAACACACATTAGACCAGCGTTTCCCAGGCCTGGAGGCCCGTTGTAGACCATTCTCTGCTCCAAAGCACCTGATTCAAATTAATGGGTCCTTAACAATCTCTGCAGAAGGCTGCGGTCACACACATGCTAAATTAACAGCAGCCAATATTCGATTCCCGTTCACTTCCAAGGTGCGAATCAAATGTTTGCTTCCTGTGGCGAAGCAACTTTGTACCTGCACTTCACACAGTTCAACACAGGTGAACTTTGACGGCTGAATTGGCAGCCTCAACCAACAGAAAATAAACGCTTTGCGGTGCCTAACCAGGTGCTTTGTACATTGTTTCTAATGATGGGCGACAGTAAATGGAAGCCGATGGAAGTTGCTGGTTCAAACCCTGCTAAAAGCTAGTGTTAGCTAGCTAACTGCTCCCAGTGGTCAGGTTGCACATTGCATGGCCGACACCAGCAGCAGTGCGAGTGTGTGAATGTGAGGCCAGATGGTTAGACAAGCGCTATACAATATTTAATGGCAACTGCCTCTACACATTTTCCTGTTGCCGAACAACAACTGCTCATGTTATGCGAGACCAAAAACCACTCATACGGACCACAAACCAGCAAACTGACCCGTGTGGTCACATCCTGCACTGCCCACATCCAGTACAACTCATTTCACATCGGTAGGCGGCTGTCCATCACCTGCCCAGTCTGTAACGCGCCTATGTGTGACCCTAGTGGGAGCCTGCTAAGGACCCGCTGTGATCAGGGAGACATGCACATGTAGGACCAGCCTTGTTAGGGGCTCTCCCTTACCCAGCTCCGTGAGCCTCGGTGGGGTCTTGCTGGCGCTGCGGCGGGTCCTGGAGCCCGAGCGGCGCTGCTTGCGGAGGATGAGGACGGGGGAGTGGCTGGGCTCCCTCTTCCAGCGGTCGCGCCGGTCGAACGAGCGGCTGCGGAACACGGGCCGCCTGCCCCGCCCCCTGGACCTGGACCGGCGCCGGCGGTCCGCCGAGCGGGAGCGGGACCTCTTCCGCCGGCCCGCCGAGCGGCTCTTGGAGCGCTTGCTGCGGTCCGCCGACTTGGACCTCTTGCGCGGCCGCGCCGCCGCCGAGCGGCTGCGGGAGCGCCGCTTGCGGGCCGGCGAGCGGGACTTGGAGCGGCGGGGCCTGGCGCGAGACTTGGAGCGGGAGCGCTTGCGGCGGGCGGCCGAGCGGGAGCGGCGGCGGCGGGCGGGGCTCCGAGACTTGGTGCGCCGCTTCTTCCTTGCCGACGGAGACGCGGAGGTGCGCTTCTTCACCGGGGACTTGGACCTGCGACACGAAGGCAACGGAGAACAAATGACACAGGAACTAGACAGCGCAATGTGTACACACTGCAATGTGTTACAGTGCACTTACGTCATCTCGACCAATAGGCTGACCTGGCCACTGCCTGGGTCAGAATGGTCACCTTACTGGCTCCCTAAATGTAGAAGTCGTTTTTCCATTTTTTCCATTCTTCTGCAGGAAATTAACTGTCACCCTCTCCCTAATTCTCCCACTTTAACTTTCCCCACTTCATTGTGACATTTGTTGACTATTCATGCCAGTTCAATGCCTTAAATATACACCATACATATGCACCGTTATATGTAAAAGATCAAATAAAATAAAAACACTAGTTCCTATAATCACAATTCCAGAAATGCACTTGGGGTGACAAACCTGGACTTCTTTCTTGTTGCCGACTTGGATGCGGACCGTCTAGGAGAAGACGTGGAGCGGGACAGCTTCCTGCGGCCGACAGGGGAGCGAGACTTGGACATCTGCTTCTTCGGCGGGGCTGGAGAGGCAGAGCCAGAGGAACTTCGCTGATGCATCAACTTTTTCACTGGAGAGGACACATCCTCTTCCTCCACATCTGAGGCGGCAGAATCGTCCGACGCGTCCTGGCCAGTCGCGGGGTCAGGAGAGCCCGTCCTGGAGGGAGAGCCGGACGAGCTGGCCGGACTGCCCGGAGCTTCCTTGTGCTTCTCTTGGTGGATGGCCGCTGGAGGCTGGGCTGGGATGTTCTCTGCTGGTTTTGTGGCTACAGGCTGGGGACTGGGAGCAATGGCTAGAGGTAAGGGCTTCCATTGGCCTGTGGGGTACAAGTATGACTTCAATGAAACAACACCAATAAGGCGAATACACAAAACTTACACAGAAATATAAAATGTACTTATTAAGAGCCACCAGCGATTGCCACTTTTACAAGGACCGTTTGTTAACAGCAGACTGACTCCACAGCTCAGACATGTTTCACGTCAGTGTAGTCTACCATGAGAACTAGCTAGCTACAGGCCTAGCATACAGAGCTAAATGAGAAGTCATGTTACTGGGAGCCTGAACCTGAAGTCAGTACTGCAAATATGATGAAATAAATAAACAAATAAATGCCTTTATAGAGTCATCAGTCGATGAAAACTGTCCAAATCCGGTCACTAGTGGGTCAACTGGTGCACTAATTTATCAATTAAGTTTAAAAAAGGTGCCGTGTGTTTTATTTGGCAGTGTGGATCTACCTTAACACCTTCAACCACGGGATACTAAAACTTCTAATTATTCTGCATAGGTATTATACATGTACTGACCATCTGTCTACATATTATGATTCCCTGCTAAAAATGGAAGACTTTAACCCTCATAATGTACTCGTAATATAGTATTTAGCCACACGGCGGCGCCATCTGATTGTGTACGATTTGTGTGTTTTTCAATTGTCATTGCTGAGTGTATTTATTTATTTATTAATAAATTTTTTATGTATTTATGTTGATTTTTGTGCCTTTTAACCCTCCTGTTGTCCTCGGGTTTCAAACACGCACCTTGTTGTGCCAGCAGTGCACATAATATGTGTGTGTAAGCTGTAAAATTAGGTTTAGCGCCTTC
>JAODUG010004477.1:0-10553 GCA_027564795.1 Aphredoderus sayanus
TATATATATACTGTACATAGTATATTTAATCACCTTTAAGTGCTTTAAGGTGAACGTTGAGTTGCATGAGAAAGATCAGTGGGCGTGATGTTTCTTCCTCGTCCCAATAATGAGTTCCTCATCTGTCCTCCTGAGAAATCACACTGGAAAACTAGATATATCCCAGTCACCGTTTGCTGTCTTTTATTACAGCCATTTCATCTCAGGTTCGTTTATGTTGGCGTCGTTTCTCCCTTTGTTTGTGTCTGTGCTCAGTAAGAGTATATTACCATCTTCTCCTCACAATACAGCGAGTTCTCCTGTCTTTCATGTAATCTGTTTTCTAGCTCTCCACCAAGACATGTATTTGTTTGTCCTCTTGGCTCTCTCTTTCAAGCCATTACAGCTTTTTTTTGCGCTAGATTGGTTAGATTTGTGTCTTGGCTTTTGTGCTTATAAGGTGTTGTTCCGAATTTGTCACTATGTTGCCTGCATGGGCTCACACTGGCGGTTAATGACCTCCATGTTATTATTATTTTTATGACACATATTTCATTTTTATATTTAGTAAAGCGTATAATGTAATGCAATGACATGTTTTATGAAATCTGGCTAATCTTTCTATGTTTATTCACTGCAGTTGCACCACAGGTGACAGTCATGGGAAATGACAAAAACTGGTATATGGGACAAGAGAATGTGAAGATGGATTGCAGTGCCAATGCCAACCCACCTGCTTATCACTTCACCTGGATCAGGTGCGAATCCCATCCTCATAAACACACATTAGGTTGTTTTATTGAGGTCCTAGTTAACCCTCCCCTTGTCCTCCGGGTCAAACTGACCCAATGCACTACCTGGTTGCGCCAGCAGAAGGCGCCAGCACGAACATATGAGGTGCCGCAGGTGGCGCCATCTGCTGGCGCAACGAGGTAGTGCGTTTGAAAAGCTGAGGACAACGAGTTAATCGTGTCCTTTGAAGGAGGAGATTGAAAGCTAGCAAAGGTTTCATTATACTACCAGCAAATTAAAGATATATTGAGCTAATTTATCTAGCCTATAGTATATTTGACCCTACTGGTGTATGTTGATGTTCTAGCCATTTATTTAGATTTTGAGTGTCAAAACACAAATAAGCCCCTCTGAAGCCTTCAGATCAGAGCTGCAATCACCTCCCGGCATTGCATAGTGATGCCAGTCTTACTCTGTAACTTCTTGACAATGTGGCTTATGACAAAACGTTTCGGCTTTGTGCAGGATGGACGCCCGGATGCCTGAAGGCGTCTCTGTAGCCAATAAAAGCTTGGTGTTTACTCGACCTTTGGAGCGCAACGACTCCGGTGTGTACAGATGTGAAGTGATGAACGACATAGGCCTGCGTAGCGAGGATGTGCACTTTTGGATACAAGGTATATTCTGTCTGTCTGTCTGCCTGTCTGTCTCTCAGTCTAGCCCTCATCAGAATGACCCAAATCACTACCTGTTTGTGGCAGATAGAGGGCGCTAAACCTAATTCTACAGCTTACACACACATACAGTATGTGCACTGCTGGCACAACAAGGTGTGAGTTTGAAACCCGAGGATAACAGGAGGGTTAAAAGACACACAAAAAAAAAACAAATACATAAAGAAATAATTAATAAAGAAATACATACACACACTAATGACAATTGAAAAAACACACAAAACCATTCACAATCAGATGGCGCCCTCTGGTGGCATAATTCAATCAAATTAAGGACATCACGAGGGCTAGTTGTATCTCATTTTGGTTTTTCTCTCTTGTGACTATTAAGTTGTACTTCACCAAATGTTGTTCACTGTGCCGCTCTGATGCAAACCTCCCTGCTAAGATCATCCCCGGTTCAACACTCCAAGCAGGGTTAAGCCTCCGTATAGGTGTTCCTGCCCAGATCTGCTTTCACACATTCCTGGCACCAGCGCTGCAGAAAGCCAGATACAAAGTATCAATACCAAAGGTTTCACTGTTGTGGCTTTGGCAACATTAGATTGCTCAGATAAGGAGGCGTGTATGTTTTTCCCTGTTGGTTGGGAGCACTGTCAGCAAACTTTTTTCTCTCTTTGTTTTCCTCAAGGTCAGATTTCAGAGATGGACACACGGACTTGTGTTCACAAAGCCACGGTGTACAGACACATTTTCCCACCCCATAAAAGGGTATTTCATTCGCTGGTGTGAACTGGTTGGCTTGTTTTTTTTTGTTTTTTTTCCATGCCACTTACTCAAGGATGTAATAGGTGATTTTGTTGAATTTAGCACAGCATTTGTTAAACATTAATGAACAGATTTCTCCTGAAAGAGTTTTTCTGAATTTGCTTTGTGCCCTAAACTTTGTGGACTTGAATGAAAACATGAAAACGTTAAACTCCTCTCTGCTTCTTTTATTCCGATGTTAAACTGTGAAACCCTTTGCATTTTCATTCTCGTCGTTGCCTTTTAATCCATACCCAAACAAAGTGGCTGCCGTTTTTAGACACCCACTCCCCGTAGCACGCAGCTTTTCTCGCCTCTCGACACTGAGAGGCGAGAGCTGGACGTGCCCCAAAAAAACTGTCTGGCTCCATCTGTTTACAGCCTCCGTTTTGGAGTCCTGATCCAAACGAACGAGCGTGCTTGACTTCCTGTCTAGGGAGAAATTGCACTGACCAATTATCTGGCTTCTCTTGTCCAACACGAGGAGCTGGGCATGCAGAGATGGCCAGGTTGAGTCTTCCATTCCCTCCCCCCCCCCCTCCCCTTCCCCATCTCTCCTCTGCTCTCCATGGGTTAGTCTCCATGGGTTTGCTGTTAGCACATTGCCAGTTGTCTCTGTGGCCAGGTGGCTCTGTCTACTGCGCTCTACTGAGTGCGATATTACAAATCCTGCTATGGTGACCCGCCCTACTCTGCCTCTGATTGAGTTGATGATTACGTGTGTCACTCACGAAACCCTTTCTGTTTACTGCGGTTAGACTTAAGAGTTAGATTACCCTCTGTTTAACCCTCGTTATTTTTCCTTAAAAATATCGTATTTGGCCACTCGGCGGCGCCATCTGATTGTGTACGATTTTGTGTGTTTTGTAGTTGGCATTGCTGTGTGCATATGTGTGTGTAAGCTGTAGAATTAGGGGTTAGTTAACCCTCTCATTACAAGGCTTTCGCTAGCTGTCTTTTATGCCTGTTCTACTCTGGTTCTTGTGTGGAAGATCTACAATCTGCCTAATGTTAACTGGTGATGTACAGCCACACACTGTTTGTTGCTGGTTTCATTTTGTTTGTATTAACCTGTGGTGTGTTTAGTGAACGTTTCACAGATCCAATTCACGTGTTGAATTTATTGTTATACGTAATCTGACCACTGATTGGCTCTCTGCTTTGGTTGAAGGGGGAGGGGCAACTATTAGTGCTGGCTCTACGTCTCCAGGAGCGCACCAAGTGGGAGTAAACAGAGGGGTGTTTGTTGGTGTATGCATTGTATATACTATAGCCAATGTATATGTGTATATGTAATGAATAATATATTTCCTATGTAATCTAGCTTGGTCTCGCCCTGTTGATACATAAGATGAGTGTTAATTAGACCCAGGTGTGTTTGCTGGGGGTAGATGCCATCTGTATGTGCTGTGACTGAGGATGGCCTTGCTAGATAACAGGCTGCCTATTTACCTCTATGGCCGGATTGTTGCCTGCTGTGTATGTTCCCTACTCCACCTAGACACAGCTGCAGCAGCCATTCCTGAATTGGGTTTACCCGTCTACCCTACAGTTCTACAGAGGATTCAGTGTGTTTCTAATGTACCTCCCCCCCAGTCAGACTATAGGGCTGACCGTAGTAGGATTCGTAAGGTTGCCTGCTGATCACCCACATAGTGCCAGAGCCTCACCTTGTCTGCAAGGCTGCCATATCTAATGTGGGGCCTGGCCAGAGGGCCTTCGAGCTGGCAGCTGACGCGGTCTGACGAAGGAGGCGATAGCCAGTGTATCGCCTGGCTGTGATTGATTGGCCTCCTCCGACCACTCCTTCTCCTGTACTTTAGCACTAATCCTCGAGGCACACATATAATTGCAGGTTCTTAGATTTTCACTCAGTAAGACAAATTACCGGAGAGTCATTAAACCCTGGGCGAAGGATTCTGCCTCTTTTCGATCGGCGGGGAGTCAGCTAACCTAGTGCTTTGTCCGGGGTTCAGCTGCTGGAGTCCGAGTAGGGCTGCTTGTTGTCCTGGAGAAGGGAGGTCAATACAGAGACACCTTGAGCTCCTCCCTCCCGGGCTCACGCATGCCATGACAGCCACTCGCCACCGGGGGACAAATCAAACGCAAGACTAGGCTGACATCCATCAGACAGCTCTCTGTCTTCCCGCATGACTTCCCCACAGTGTGGGGGAGGGGGGGAAACAGCTGTCAATCACCCTCATGACTGCATGTCACCGGCCTGTTACTGTATCTCTCTCTGCTGAACATACACAATGGCGTTTAGCCTCTCCTGCCCTAGTTCCCACATCTCCCATTTTTGCCGCACAGCGGAGCTTTCCATTAATGCTGCAGGCACTTTGCTGCTGTGACCGTAAACACTGCATCGTTTCACATCGAACTCCTCCGTTGTTTTAAATTGAGCCCAGTTTCCTTCTGTTGATAACAGTATGCATAGAGAAGATCTCTTCTGACTTCTGTTTGCGGCTCACACAGCTGGTTGCTTTATTCCGTGTGTAATGGTAATGTGCTTGTAATGTAGAGTACGTTACTCATTCCCTGTGAAATGTAATTGTCACTCACCCTCCTGTAACCCTCCCTGTGTGTGTGTGTGTGTGTGTGTGTGTTCCGCAGACCCCCCTCCCACCACGGTGCCCCCCCCAACCACGGCGGCCCTCCGCCGGGACACCAGCGGCACGGCCGCGGTGCGTCGCCGGGCCCCGCTGACGTCCCCGACGCTGTCCTCGCCGCAGGAGGGCGGCGGCGGCGGCGGCGGCCTGGGCGCGGCGGTGGGCGGGGCGGCGGGCGGCGTCCTGCTGCTGCTGCTGGCGCTGACGCTGGGCGGCGTGTGCTGCGCGCGGCAGCGGCGGACCTTCCGCGGCGACTACTACACCAAGCAGTACCTGGGGCCCTCCGACATGCAGAAGGAGGGGCCGGCCCAGCTGGACGTGCTGCAGCCCCACGAGCTGCGGGAGGTGTACGGGGTCCACCAGCAGGGCGGCAGCCCCGAGCTGAAGCCCAAGCTCTGCGGGGACGGCATATATCCCGTCGCCGACGACGACAACGGCGGCGGTTTCCCCGCCGACCGCAAGGACCGGGTGAGCTGGCCCGGCCTGAAGGAGGGCAGCTACTACCCGGAGCACTACAACAACGGCCACAACGTGCACCCCTGCGGCCCTCCCGTGCACAGCTCCACCGTGAACAATGGCTCCCCCTACATGCCGGAGGACTGCTATGATAACGGCACAGACAGCGACTATGTGTCTCACGTGGACGGATCTGTGATTTCACGCAGGGAGTGGTACGTCTGAGCAGCGGGGTGGGGGGGGTGGGGGGGTAAGGACCTTACGTTACAGAGACCTTGACTTAACTGTCAAATATGCATTTCTCTAAAGGCATCACTTCAGATAGTTCTAGAGAATGAAGTTCTAGCCTCAGTTCTGAAATTAGTTTTTTATTTTAAGGTTGTCGCTTTCTGCCTTGGTTGTAACCACTTATCTTAAGGACTTGTGCGAGGATTGTGTTACACTTTAGTAGTGTCTCAAGCAGCTACAAAGAAGGCGGAACAGACTGCGTGATGTTATCTGTGTTACTTTGAAAACACTTAAGTCAAACACAAAGTTTCGATGAGTTTGAACGAGTTTTAGTTCTAAAGTTGTGTGTATGCACCTATCATGGGATAAGGTTAGGGCTTTTAAAACCCTTGTATGTAAAGTATTTATATCCCTGCCTGAGTTTTGTTCCCAGTTTCAAGTTGCATTACTTAAAAATCCTTAAGTACAGCATTGTCCAAAAGGGCTTTCTTAACCTGTATGCAGACCTTTTTATAAAGGCAACACTTCTGGCTGCACAAAGCTTTTTAGCGTTTTGAACTTAATTGTAACAACTGTGAAAGGGAATATCATTCACATGAGTTAAAGGGAGAACTATACTAGCGTGACCAATGTTCATATGTTAACAATGAAAGTACATAATGCTACTTTATTAAGACTGTTGAATAGTGACCTAATAATTCTTAATGATATTTTCCTTCAAAATGCTGTCCTGTAAGTTATTAAGGGGATAGCTAGCCTGCTTTCAGCAAAAATCACCACCCAACAGAGTTTACTACATGATCTGCAGTATTCCTGAGATTACAGGTATACATAAAGTAAACCCATAAAGAGTGATCATTATTGTACATACATACATACATACATAATGTACCAGTTCAACCAAACAGGTGTACTGTACGTATACTTCATATAATCACTTAAAATATCCCTTATTTTCTTTCCATCTCAAATGTCTACTTCTAATATACAGTTATCTGTTGTATTCTTTACATTTAGCACAAAAGCAGTATTTCATGCAAAGGAGCACCCATCCATGTGTCCCTTAGACATTTTCAAATAAGCCAAATTACAAGTGATAAACATATCCATGATCATAAAATCAGAAACAAATTATTTGTATCTACAGTATCCAACATCTTATGTTCAGGCAGGTATTAGGGGACTGTATATGATTTTCACAACATGAACTACTGAGGTGTACAGCTGTCAGTGTTTGGCTGCTCGGGAACCCCTGTGAGAAATTGTGGTTAGTGCAGAAAACAAGAGTGATACCACAATAAACTATTATTTTTAAGAACCGTTTTAGTTGAGCCCTCCGTGTTTAATGGCTCCTAGGGGTCTCTTTGCTTCTGCTCACAGCAACAAGAGCCACGACATTATGTTGAAACCAAGAGAAATGACATCACCAGTGATCTCATCTCCATGTTGCTAGATTTGACCTAAAGTTTCCTGCACTGGCTTCGACCACATTTTCTTTTCACTTCAAAATGATACAGGGATGAAAGAAAGCCTCTGCTCAGCTTTGCCATGAAAGGGGAAAAGTGTCCTTTCTGGAGTCAACTAGAGGGCTTTCTGCTGGACGAAGGAACTGTGTAAGCTTATTCCAGGGAGATCTGTTTAGAGGGGTGAGAGAAGTTAGAGGTTTCTTTCTTATTGGGGTTTTATAGATAGTGGGCACACACTTTTAAATTTGAACTGCATCCTATTTTCCTTCTCCACCCTCATCTGCCCCTACATTGCCAGCCGTTTGGCAAAGGCTTTCGGTGTGTTTGAGAATAAACTGCTTTAATCTCTCTCTCTCTCTCTCTCTCTCTCTCTCTTTGACTGGCAGACCACAGATCTGCTGGTTTAGGCCACACCATCCCACTTTGAAAAAGAGTACTCCTCACCTCAAAGCTTTAGCTTTTTAATTACGTTTTTTTCTTCTTTTTTTCTTTATTCTTGATGCACTTGGCAAGTGTTTGACCTCAGTGATGTGTATCACATCAGTGTCTGCATGCATCACACATGTTTTTTATATTCATGATTCATAGCTGCCAAGGTATCTCTAACTAAACAGACCGGTCTCCACAGACACTCTTTTCTACACTACTGCTCCATAAAGGCTGTTTTGCTCTAGTTAGTGGCCTCTGCTATATAACGGCATAATAAGATGCAATAAAATGTTTGACTCAAAAGTTTATTATTTTAGCGGAGAGTGCATTGGACCGGATTCTGTCAGTCAATTTTTGGATTGAAAAGAGATCAAGTTATTCATTTTTTTCTGATCACTGTCCCACATTACATGTACATAATGTTAATAGGTTGCTATGATTAACTGACTGTCAGCAGACATTTGATTAATGTGTTTATATGTTCAATGCTGAACATTGCTGGTGCCTTAGATGGGCTGAGAGATGCACAGAAACCTGTTTAAACTGTAATTAATATTAGCAGGATTCATGTAAAGGTTGTGGTTGTCGTTGGTTACCAAGTCAGCCTTGTCCTTTGTGTACGTCTTCCATCTTGATATTTAAGAGTTTTTTTTGTTGTTGATTTTTTGTTCTCTAGACATTCTAATTGACAAAAGGTTGCTTGTCATGCCTTGTTAAAAAGACACATGTAACAGCTCAGTTACAAAGCACCAGAAAATTATAATTCTAAATGTTTTATTGGGAGTTAGTATGGGAATACTAAGCAGGCCAGAGTCATAGAAAATATTATTGTCCTGTATATATTCTGGCTGTCTTTTTTATTATTATCATTATTATTATTATTATTTGGGGCGGGGGGAGTATTTTTTCTATCGGGGCTGTAATTATCTTACAGTGTTAGTTTATTTTAAAAGCATTGAACAGCTCCTGTCAATTATGATCAATGTTAAGAGATCCTCTTTCCCACCATGTTGTATTAGTTCAAGAGTTGAGTTTGTGGATAATTATTGTTGTACGTTGTACGTGATTGATCTCTCCCAAAAATACAAAATGAAAATGAGCGGTAGATTGTATTTTTTCCTTTGTTTGCAATAAATGAGCATCAATATTTGACTCAGTGATCTATCATTTATTCACTCTATTTATTCTGTCAATGATTTATTCAATAAGAGAAAGTATCTTTAATTCTCTATAGTAAATATTCATTGTGTACTTCGATTTAGACCTGTAAGAAATAGATAAATAGATTGACATTTTCCTTTCCTCGATTTAAAGATAGGACATACGTGTAGGCCTATCCCTTTTCTCCTCCAACCAGTGAGCAGAGATGGTATCTTTCAGGCCCATGCTCATTAATCTCTGTCACCGCCACCAGCTCTGCTCTCCACACCTGTAGTTGTAGCTAAATGACCCATCTCACGTGACTCGTCCTGTCCAAGTCAGCACCCACTACATCACTGGCCAGCAGACAGGAGACAGTTTGCCTGCTAAAGACATTGCACCTGACCATATTAATAAACGCATAGACTGATTGAGTGCTGACCACCCAGAATCTCTGCTATCCCATTGCAAATTATTTTTGTATTTTCTGTGAAACAACGAAGTGTAATGTAGAACAATTTTCTGTGTTGATTGAGGGTGTAAATTCATGTGAATTCATACACGGCTATACAGATTATAGCCAGATAAAATACAATAACAGATTTCATGGTGGTATTCCTTGTGGAATTCCCTATCTAGACCCTCCCTGTCTTAAATGCCTGTATTTAATCCTGTGTTAAAGTCAGGTTAACTCTGTTAACCTGACTTTGGAGGGACACAAAGGTATCTATCGGTTGTTTGGCAGTGACAATCGTTCCCTCCAGCTCAGATTAGCAGAGAAGAAACCAGATACCAGATTCTATAGGCTAATCCTCTCTGGCATGTCGGGCAGAAATCCCTTCTCTGACTTGACTTTCATCAATTCAGCAGCTAAACTGACCTGACCCAACACACTCCCTCTGTTATCACTGTGCGTGTCTGGCTGGGATAACCCTGGCCTAATCCATCACCGGTACCATTTGCATGTTTGTGCAGGCAAGTATGGGTAAATAGCGGCGTGTTGGTGGGCTTGGGTTACCTATCTCCTTCCTGCCTCTCGGGTTTGCGGCAGCTGTCCGCGAAGAGCATTTCTTCACACTTAATGAATCAGTCAGCAAACGTGTTTAGCTTTCTTACCTTGTAAAACAGCAGCAGGCCCTTTCAACATTCTTTAGAGACCCCACCCCAAGATGGAGTCACGAAAGGGTTTCGGCATCAAACATAAACATCCTGAAACTGTTCTTGTAAAAGGAGGAATTTTGCCATGCATGCTGCTTATTTAGATGGCAATATAAGAACATTGCTTCCAGTAAATCCTGCTATTCTGGCAGCAGATGACAGCATCAAAGGTCATTGTAATTTTATTACTTTTAATTTATCATATATATATATATATATAAAGAAATTCTTGGAATTATTTATTATGTATTACAAATGTACACAGTATGTGCTGTAAAATGAATGTACTATAAATTAAATGTGTTATTATTCAGCAGGGAATGCCACTGCTGTCCTGAGTGTGTCTAACCTCCCTGCTATAACGGATTGTTAGTTAATGAACACACGACCCTAGTACCCTAGTACACCACGACATCAAAGGCCGCAGCTGACATAGCTGAACGGACAGATTGTTTGAGCGCAGGGGCTTGGAAATAATGAAATGCTGCAAAAGGGCTGGGAGAGTATCGAGCAGTTACAACAAAAATGTTGTTGTCACGCGGCCGTCCGGTCTCGCCAGCCCTCCTCTCGGTGTGAAGTGAGCGGGAGGAGGGTAGAAGATACCGGAACACCTGCGACGGGGGGCCTGGGTGGTCAGGCTTGGGCTACTGCTGCAGAGAACTCATCCCACAGTAATGGGCTCGTATGGTGCTCGCAAAAACATTGACTGCGGGCGAGCTGTGTAGTGTAGCCCTGTACAAAGCTCAGACGAGACTCTCTAACACGCACGCCTGACCATGGGGGAGAGAGAGAGGGAGGGAGAGAGAGAGAGAGAGAGAGAGAGAGAGAGGGGGAGAGAGAGAGAGGGAGGGCGAGAGAGGGACAGAGTGGGCGAG
>JAODUG010004478.1:0-10553 GCA_027564795.1 Aphredoderus sayanus
AGCTCTCATATATTGAGAGTATATTTTTCTGCCGGTCTTAAAATAAAACAACCAACTGAAAAGCATGTGCGACGCCGATCGGGCGTGCGCGCGCGCACACACACACACACACACACACACACACACACACACACACACACACACACACACTAAACGTAAACTAACCTGCTCCTTTCGCTTTTGCCATCGACCGCACGGGCTTTCCTCCAGGATTTCACTCTCATCCTCGCTCTCCTCCTCCTTACCCTCGGATCCCGAATTCCTCTCCGGGACGGACATAGTCATTTTATTCCGTATATTCAGACGCACAGTTTGTTGTCGTCTGTAACAGTGGGGCAGACTGTGTCTATGTCTGCGCAACGAACGATACTCAAACAACCCCGCACGTCTGGCTTCAGACTGTGGCGCTCAGCACATCTTGCAGTGGAAAATGGACACTGATCAGCCCAGGGGGGCTTTTCAGACAGCGTTGACGCTATCGAACAGATTCACAGCCTTTTGTTATTGCATGCCATTAATGATCCAGCGGTACGGACGGTATATACAATGGCCACGGGAAGAATGGATAAAGACAGAATAGTCCTGACCACGCGCGACATAGAACTGCAAGCAAAACCGATTGCGAAATATTGTGCTGTCGTTGTCCATTCACAGAAAACCAACACGCAAAAAGGCTACGTGTCCTATGTGCGCGACGCCTCTCTTCGGCTTTTCGTGTAGATGCACACGTACTGCATCATGGAACATCTCCCGTACGCTTTATTGTTAGTGTCGTTCGCCCTGCCTCAAAAGACCATGGGCTCCAGCCAAATAACCGAAATACACTGCGCACTAATAGAAATACCGTAAACTTGGTAGCTTCTGCGCAAATAGGCAAGGGTAGACAAGTAGGTGCCTGAGTCGTGCACGACAGGGAATTTGCTTGAATAATATTGTTTTAGTCCTCGCGCTAAAGATAAACTAATGAAATTAATGAAATAAAAATTGAACCGATCGCTTACACGGTTGGAACGGGTGCATTTGAGCAACAATGATTTATCTCAGAACCAATCGATACTTTAAAGACCACTGCAAACAGAAAGGCCGAGCGTGGTTTTATGGGCGGGTTTAATGGACAAGCAGATAACTACAGTAAAGTAAACTTTGTAGGCTATTTTTTAGGATATATGCTAAAACACTTTTGTCTTTGTAGAAGAGTAGCGTAGCGGACACGTCTTCCTTGCATTATTTGTTATCTGTTATTTTCTACGAAGACGTCGAGCAGTTTACAGTTTAGTATAGGTACAAACTGATTGAAGCGATGTACATTTTATATATAAACGGACTGTGCGTGCCATCTAGTGGCAATACTAGAGTCCTGAGAGTTCTTCACAGTATCTAGCTTTTCCCAGGACTGCCCTCTTCTGGACAGAGACCGCATATGTTGTACCTAGAATCTGCCTGAGCAACTCTTCCATCTTAGGGCTCACAGCCCGGGTCACAGGCCCCTAGTGCTCCTATATTACCACTGGTACCACATCAGTTCCTCCTGTTTCTTCAGCCCCTGGTACTTATTCCTGATGTTGCTGTCAGCTGGGATTGTCAATGGACAATCACAGTCAAAGACTCTCTATACTATATATATATATATATATATATATATTATTACCTGTATATGTGTGTATATATACATACATACATACAGTATAGATAGATATTTTGGACTGATTGCCCATCACAGCCTATATATATTTTCAAATATATATTCATGAGGGACAGACATACTTCTATATTATAAAAAATGATTAATAAAATATATATATATATATATATTTATTTATTTATTAATCATTTTTTATAATAATAGGTTGGTGCTGAGGATGATATTATGACATTCAATTCACTTTCTCTATTCATTTTATTGTTGAGAGTTCAAACACAAGCAAGACTGTTGACACTCATAATTACAATTAGCTGTTCTTTATCAAAAGTAGTTCTGAAAGTAACACTAGTTAATTCAGACAGTTAAGACATTTAATCAGGATTTCATCCCTTTGGAGTTAGCAGAGCTCCAGACGTCTTTCCCGTCCATCTCCACCACCAGCTGGCCTTTGTCAGTCAGGTGAAGGCGACAGGCGTGAGTGGTTTCCTTTTGCCAGGTGCTGGTGGACCAAGTGGGATGAGCTACCTTGTTGTATATGACCAGGTTGCAGTCTGACTGCATGATCAGGCGGGCGTTGTCTGCGTTGCACGTGTCTGAGGCCCACACGGGCTTCCAGCCATATATGACGAAGTTACCATCGTCCTGCAAGACACGGATATTTATTTTGCGTGACGACATATTTTATTTTGCAGGCATATCATATCTCCACACCTCTGCACTTTATTTTACAAGTAACTACATTTACTACATTCAAACGTCATGTCGACCGTTCACTCACCTGAAAGACGGCCTTAAACTCCCGGTTGTTGGAGAGGAGAAAGTCTCCCTTGCGGAGCTCTTCGTTGATGGACAGGAAATTTCTGCTCATTTTTCTGAATGAAAATATATAAATACATAGGTATTATATTTCCACAATAACGGTAATTATTGCGCATTTATTTCGTCATAACATACCGTCAAATCACATTAGTTAAACGTAATTATGTTGTGAGGAGCCATTATTGTTGCCAAGGACCTGCTAGCACCATCACAACGAACTCAAGCGCGCGTAAAATGCGCATCGCTTTATACGCGCGCTTGAGTTCGTGGTGATGGTGCTTGGCGCTTCCCAGTTGCATATAGGGCAGATACGGTTTAAAAGTTACACTGCGGAATTCATTACGTGGAATTACAGGGCAATGTAATGCAATCGGGATCTCTGACTTTAGACGAAGCATGTGGCTTATATTCACAGTGTGATTAGAGTAGACTGACAATAAAAACGATGCAAATCTTAAAACACAAGACAAATATAACATTGATTGTAACACCAGATAAAATGCTATTCAGTCAAATTAAGTGTAGAGTTGTTTTGTACCATTTAAGTTCAGAAAATATAGTAATATTTAAAATGATTACCTTAAGGAG
Source organism: Aphredoderus sayanus (assembly GCA_027564795.1). Classification (NCBI taxonomy): domain Eukaryota; kingdom Metazoa; phylum Chordata; class Actinopteri; order Percopsiformes; family Aphredoderidae; genus Aphredoderus; species Aphredoderus sayanus. Next base: position 3,050 of record JAODUG010004478.1, read on the forward strand.
TCTGTGTCTGAAAGTAAACACTTAAGCAAGCAAGTAAGCACTTTCAGACACTACATAAACGTACGTACTGCACCCTGGTGAGTGTGTATGTTTGCGTGTGTATAATATTTGACATAAAATACATACCGGCTCGGTGTTCTTCTTCAGGTAGTGCTGTTAAACCCCAAAACCTCCCTCTTTATATTTCCAATAAAGTGCCACACCCCCTTTGTTGCCCATTAACGTGTGTCCTCATTCAGTCAGCCTTTGAAATGCTTGTTACTGTGAGTTAGGCCACTTGAACTTTCACTTGTAATATTCTGTAGTATTTTGTTATTTACAATTTGATGGTTGATTTCTTTTTTTCATATCATCGTTTTTGTATGTGTTCATTTGTAAGGGGACCATGTACAATTTGAAACATGTTACCATTTGATATAGGCTAATGTACCAGAGTTAGCCTAAATTGACATAGTTTACACCTGCAGTCCCCTAGTAGGCATATTCCTCTAATATGCCTATATTATATGTAAAATTATAATGATTGATGCATACAGTATATGAGTCAACAGCCATACAATCGGTCCTATTGTGTTCTTACCAGCTCACTGGCATAACTCCCACACAGATGATTGACATGCAACCAGGACCATGAGAGCTGAACCAGAATGCCAGAGTTTGTCTACTGTATGTCTGGGAACCACTTGGGTATGCCAAGATCTTTTGTCACTACTCGTATTACCTGTACAGTATTCGGTACTCTACAGGTAATCTAATCTCCTGGCACGTTTTATGAATTACACATGATTACACATTTTTGCTTTTTGCTATTTTGGTGCGATCTTGGTGGGAGTCAAGTTTCGTTGTGTAAGTGTTATAATAAAATAAAATGTGTTATAGAATATCTAGTGTCAATCTCCCTGTTGGTCAGTGTGTGGATATGGTAATGCTATTATAGCTATAGTTCATGCATAACACATGAACAAAATGAGCCATGCTGTCTGTGGATGCTTGCGAAATGCATGCAATCATTTTAGTTTAGATTCTGATCTTATGTGTTGTGACAGTTGAAAACACACGTGAGAACGTGTGTTGAGTCCTGGCATTGGAATACATACAGCAATGGCGTGGGCAACTACTTCACAACCTAATAACAGGCTTTGATATGACCCTCAAGGGAGAGTCCAGAACAGGCTAGTCTAGATTAAATGAATCAGTTTCCTCACCAGGTTGGGACAAGCACCATGATATGTAATTATTGTTAAAGCTACATTCCTGGTTGTTTTCTTTCTTCTTTCCATACCTCACAAGTGGTCATGAGCTGGTAGTGCTAACTGGGAGAGGAAACTGCCCCTATATCGAAGGGAAATGAAGGACAGCCCATCTTGCCAAATACTTTGTTCCCTGCCAGTTCCACCATTGTGTGTCTGACCCCTCTCTATCTTGTTCATACATCAGCAGACAGCCAACTACGAAAAGAAAGCCATTCCTTTCAGAAGGAGAGGTTAAAGGCACTAGCAGTTCTCCATTCAATGTGGTCGCAAGAAACCAGCGAAAATGCCATAATTTCATCCACAATGATCACCCCCTTGTCTGCTTTATAATGAAGCCTCCGCATAATGTAGTTCTCATAGATACTCTAATGTGCAATAGCAGCGAATCTGCACACGCCGTAGAAAGAAGAAGGAAGTGGTCATGAGCTGGTAAAGCTAACTGGGAGAGGAAATTGCCCACGATATCGAAGGGAAATGAAGGACAGCCCATCTTGCCTAACACTTTGTTCCCTGCCAGACACAGGGCGTTCCACCGTTGTGTGTCTGACCCCTCTCTATCTTGTTTATACAGAAAGCCAGCTACGAAAAGAAAGCCATTCCCTTCAGAGGGAGAAGTCAAAGGCAAAGGCCAACTGATCACTTTAGTGGTGGGTTTTTCTTTCCCAAAGTGTAAAATGTTATAATAAATAATGTACACGTTAACATTCAATAAACAGAATAGCATGCAAATAGTTGGACATGGCGACAGCGTGATGCAATAGCAGGGGGTTTTGGAAAATCTGCAGTGTACAAGGTTCTCTCAGTTTTGCATATTTAGTATTTGTATCAGACTGCTAATTGAAGTTAACTCCCTGACGTTAACTAGTAAAAAATACATGTGATGCACTATATATTAACCTGCCATCTAGTGCCCATAACATGACATGCTTCAGCCTATAAACTACTGTATTCTGTGATAACAGGCTCAAATTTTAGAATTCTGAAATATAAAGTATTTAGTCTGATGTATTATGAGGTGAGTTTATGACATATAATTCTGTTTTTCATTTAATTGTTTATTATGCCGATATATACATAAACATTGATGTTACACTTAAAAATGACAATCAGCTATATAGTTGTTCTAATAAGATATCACTCAGACACATGTATTCTATGGCTATTAGCACTGTTTATTTTCCTCGCTCTCATTTCATCCCTTTGGACGTAGCAGAGCTCCAGGCTTCCTTCCCGTCCCTCTCCACCAGCAGGTGGCCATCATTGGTCAGGTGAAGGCGACAGATGTGACCACTTCCCGGCTGGTAGGTGTTGGTGTGCCAAGATGGCTTGTCCGCCTTGTTGTATATGACCAGGTTGCAGTCTGCCTGCATGATCAGGCGGGCGTTTTCTGCGTTGCACGTGTCTGAGGCCCACACGGGCTTCCATCCATATATGACGAAGTTACCATCGTCCTGCAAGACACGGATATTGTTTTTGAGTGACGAGACAATTTTTTGAGCGTAGTTGACAACATTTTGTACAACTACAAAATGTTTTTACAAATAACGTGACTTTTCTACATGGCTCGCAAATATCATGTCCTCAGTTCACTGACCTGAAAGACGGCCTTGAACTCCCGGTTGTTGGAGAGGAGAGAGTCTCCTTTGCGGAGCTCATCGTTGATGGAAAGGAAGTTTCTGCTCATGATTCTGAAAGAAATTGTACACATATAGACTTTTTTGTAAATTATTTCTATGCATAATTATTTAGCTTATCAATCATGATGATTAATATATTAGTCATTGTTGTGTGGATACCCTAATGAATGTGCACACTGCAGAACATATATCCCATTATTGTAGTTACCAAGTTAATCAAGCGCGGTCGCGTAAACGCATTGCATCTCCCAGTTAAGTAGAACAGCCCCGTACACTTGATAAAGTTCCACTGCGGAATTCCGTGTGTGGAATTCCAGGCACTCTGCCATTGAACATTTGCTTTCAGACAGCAGCGTGTGGTTTACATCGAGTAGATCATGACAATATATTCTATCTTAAAACAGGTCACATTGGGTTGACTGTAAACACAATGTTATTCAATTCACTGCAGTGTGTAATTTAGTTTTGTTTCCGATCTGTTTTATAACTGTAAGTAAACTGCACTTTTAAGGCTACAGAAATTGACCACTACTGCACAATATTATGTGTGCGTATGTATAATGCTATAAGAGTTAAATACTTACAGGCTCGGTGTTCGTTATGTAGAGTTGTTAAATGACCTCTAGAATTCCCCTCTCTTTATATAGCCAGCTAAGAGTCACCACACCCCCATTCTCACCAGACCATGATAATTATGGTTTCAAACATCTTTCTCTTCTTATATGTGTTTAAGCCAAGTATTTTATAACTGATCAATACAGTATCTGAAGTTTAATGCTTTAAACAAAAGAGGTATGCATGCATTTGCAAGATACAATGTACAGTACAATTTTAAACATACATGTTACCATTTAATATACCAGAGTTAGCCTAAGGCTATACTTTACATGTGCAGTCCCCTAATGGAAATATGCTTAAATGATATGGACACATGTAATGCATAGCAATTCAAGTACATAATGAGCCACAAATCTGTTGTGTGGTGTCCTTAATCCTTAGATAAGTTTCCTCCTATCCTATAGGTTTATTATTATTCATACTGTATGTAGCCAGGCAAGCCCAGACCTGAACACTAATACAAGAAGCAACCACCTGAATATGCCAAGATCTTTTGTCAGTATATGTACATGCTCTAATCTGATCTCCTGATGCGTTTTTGAAAAGAACAAGATTGTTGTGGTCTGTAACATGAGTTGGCCTATTTAAAAAAGTGTAGGAATGTAACACACCCCTCTCTCTATACGTCTCTTGTAGAAACTCTCCCCTGGAGCTTCTGGGGGATTAGCCGTTGACTTTGAAGGGCAGGTTTTTTTGTTTTTATTGAGTTAAAATATGCTGGGGAATGTGTGTAAGGAATCTACACACTTTATGAATCAACAATCTCTACTTTGACAGATTAGTATTTTACAATCTCTGACTTCACCTTTAAGTAAGCACCAGAGGGTGTTTTGCGAGTCTGAGGTGAAAACGGGAGCTTTAGATAAAAAGCCAGTAAGTGTTCTTCATTTAATTTCTTACACACAAGGTCAGTTGGAAAATATTTCTTTATTATTATTTTTGTTTTGTTTTATTGTCGTCCATAGAATGTCAGTATAAAATGAAACCTAAGTATGAATGGAGCAAAGCACAACACACTCCTCAGTGGCCCTGTATTGTACTTATAGGTAAGGTGTAACACGTCTTCACTGGGCTGCCACAACCGCCAGAAGGCTTGGTGCTCCACTGCTGTAGCTCATCTTTTTACATTTCTCAATCCTGGTAGCCTGAATCTCCTGGAACAGCAGAAAGGCAAAGAAGGAGGTTATACAGAGTATACGTATGTTACAATACGGTTGTACGTCAACTGTGATCTCTCGAATGAACCGCTAAACAACATTCGACGGCCGCACGCAAACGAGACAACGGTCAAGTAAAGTGGCACGCACCTTTGTGAGTTTTGGCTTCTGGATGCAGTGGACGTATGGCTTGGGGTCGGCCTCCATCTGATTATCAAACATCTTGTAGCAAACCACACAGTCCATCAACGGCTGGAGGACAGTGAGCAGAAAGAGACACCCATTTTAGCTGTGCTGCCCTGGCTGCAGACTGGGAACAAGCCTTCGTGGTGAGAAAGCCTATTCTGTATACTAATACATCCATTTTAGCTGTGTTGCCCTGGCAACCTCATGGCAGGGACACGTATACTCACTCGGTCATTCCTAAAAGGGCACCTTCTGGGGTCAGGGTCCGGCCTTCCCCTGGCACAGGTGGTGGGCTTCAGCAGGAAGTTGTGGTAGATGTACTTCACAAGGAACCCCGACTGGGGGAAAGCGGGCGTCAGTTAGTCAAGACTACAGGGCAGAGACTGCAGGAAAACGGACATCAGTAACAACTAAAGGTCAGATAGATGCCACACTGTGCTAATCTGCCGTATGCTAACAACTGATTAGGGGAATTAATCACCATCAATGGCTGTGCAGAGGAAAACACAAAAAGAAAGTAAAGTGGAGCGAGCTTTAACCCAAAGCAATAAGTACAATTACAAGTATCACAAGCACCAGAGAGGATATACACCTTGCTCATGGATGCTTACGGTTAGGCCAAGTTGGGGGCTCAAACCTACGATCTTGGTGGGAGTCAAGTCTTGTTACATAACTGTATAATTAAGTGCTATACAATTAGGTTTTTATTAGTGCCAAAGATGTGTTATAGTATATCTATTGTCAATCTTCCTGTGGGTCAGTGTGTTGGTATGGTCATTAGTACTGTAGCTATTCAGGCAGAACACATGAACAGAATTAGTCATACAGTCTTCGGAGCCTTGCAAAATGCATGCATTCCTTTTAGTTTAGATTCTGATCTTTTGTGTTGTGAAAGCTTAAAACACGTGAGCACATGTTGAGTGATTGGGCATGTATACAAAACTGGTGGGGGCTTTTATTGTACTCAAACCTGTATTGTGGATAACAGGCTTTGACAATACCCTCAGGGGAGAGTCCAGAACAGGCTAGTCTAGATGAAATAAATCAGTTTCCTCACCAGGTTGGGACAAGCGCCATGATATGTAATTATTGTTAAAACTACATTCCTGGTTGTTTTCTTTCTTCTTTCCATACCTCACAAGTGGTCATGAGCTGGCAGTGCTAACTGGGAAAGGAAACTGCCCCGATATTGGAAGGAAACAAAGGTGAGCCCATCTTGCCTAATACTTTGTTCCCTGCCAGTTCCACCATTGTGTGTCTGACCCCTCTCTATCTTGTTCATACATCAGCAGACAGCCAACTACGAAAGAAAGCCATTCCTTTCAGAATGAGAGGTAAAGGCACTAGCAGTTCTCCATTCAATGTGGTTGCAAGAAACCAGCGAAGATGCCATAATTTCATCCACAATGATCACCCCCTTGTCTGCTTTGTAATGAAGCCTCCGCGTAATGTAGTTCTCATAGATACTCTATTGTGCAATAGCAGCGAATCTGCACACGCTGTAGAAGGAAGATTCGCTCAGTTTTGCTTCTGAAATCCATGGATTCATTATGAGAAAGAGAATAAGGGGGTGGGCTTTATATTTATTGTACTCTCTACTTCAGTAAGATTGTTACAGTAAAACTAATTTCACAAAAACCATTAGAAAGAACAGTAAACAACAGCAACAGTGTAGGCCTACTATTAAAATCTTCCAATCTGAATGATGTTTAGCCCTCCCGCTGTCCTAATGCATTTCAGCAGACTACCAGCAGAGGGAGCCAACCGCGGAATGTCATATGTCCGTGTTGTGGTTGGCTCCCGCTACTGGACCGGGTCATTCAGACCCATAGGACAGTGGGAGGGTTAAAAAAAAATAAAAAAAATAAAACGTTTTAAGTTTACCTCAATTTCGGACGTTGCCACGTTCTTCAAAAAGCGGAAGTGGTGGTGGACGCCTTGGTGAGAGTGCAACTGCTCCGACACCAGCTCCACCCCCCTGCCGTAGCGCTCCTCCAGCTGACCCAGGGCCTCCTCGGCCGAGAACAGCAGGGTCCCAGCGCAGAACAGCAGCACCAGCAGGGCAACCATGTTCCTCTTTGTCTGGCCAGCAGCTAGGCTGAATGTGCTGTTTATAAAGACCACCACCCCTTCCCCAACCCCCCCTCCCCACCACCACCACCTCCTTTGGGATAAACATACTGTTGCAATAACAAGTGTCCATTGTCCACAAATCGAAATGGAATGTCAGTTCCTGCCAACTTACAACTTTCCCAACAACATCCTGAAGTTGATTATCTCCAACGCTGCTTTCACTTTGAACTAGCTAGAAACTGAAATAGCCAAATTGTTCTCAGAATTGCGACCAGGAAAACCCCCTAATGAGCTAATGGGCTTAATCAGAATTTGTTGTCAATTGGAACACATGATTAAATGTGGTTTGTGGTCAAATATGGTCTTTCGATTCTTTGAAAGCTTTACTGAAATGTACTTTACCACCATTAACATTTGCCTACAGTCTTAACCCTCCTGTTGTCCTTGGGTCAAAATGATCCGCAAAAGGCAGGTTTGTGGTCCTCTTCTCTTACCTAACCCTTACCCTCTTCTCTAACCTAACCCTAACCCTAGACCTCTTCTCTAACCTAACCCTAGACCTCTTCTCTAACCTAACCCT
>JAODUG010004479.1:0-30164 GCA_027564795.1 Aphredoderus sayanus
AATAGGTGGAGGGAACTGAGACGAGGTGAATGATGGTTCACCTTGAACAAGTGTTCTGGACATGCCATGCGACCGAGCGATGCTAATTAAGAAAGGCAAGCAGGAAAATCGACACAGCATAGATGAAGAGGAGAGATCGGGACCGCTATGAGTCTTTGTCCCCTCCCCCTGCCAACTAGCCCTGGCTGTAGAGGGGACAAGAGAAGAATAATGAGATTGCAGCAATATGCTACACACCACAGGCTGGTCTAACTGGCTAATGGCTTTTTCATCCTGTTGTCTAATTGGTCTGCACCATTAAAATCAGGCTAACCCTTTTAAGGCAGGGAGTGTCATTCTACTGAAACGTCAACAAACCTGTAAACACAAATAAATCACATTTGGTTATAAATGCATGTCTAATCTGACTTTTTGTGAGTTGAGTTGACGTCACACTGCAATTATGTGCACAGAGTGGTACAGTTGAGGTTTTACGTTCATAGTTTTGACTACGTAAGCCCCGCACCAGCCCATTCACTGCTACACCAAAAATAGTCTGTATCGCAATGTGGTACATGTTCTTAAACCATTTTATATTGTGGGTGTCAAATAGGTTAGGGCAGTGAGCTAGAGGGTCCTAACAATCCCCTGGAACACACAAGAAGAGGAGCAATGCAACAAATGAGAAAGTAGAGGGATGTAACTTTTATCATGCATTCTACTGGAGGTCGGTTTTGTCTAGATACATCACTGTTGTTGTTTGTTCACCTCCCGGTGATCCTTGATTTAGATCACCACCAAAATAGATCTGGATCAGAAAAGAACATTAGGGATAATAAAACACCAGATTAAAGAACTGTAAAGCTTTTTACAGATTACATTTAGTTGAAATCATGAAATGATGACATTAAACGGTTCCCTGTTTTTAATATAAACTGTTCGCCTGTACAGTTGTACAGACATTGTTAAATACATACCAACTTCTGTCTTTACAGAGAAGCTTGTATCATACCAGCGGGAGTTCCACGCCCTAAAAGAGCGCCTACGTGTGGCCGAGCACCGGACACTACAGCGCTCCTCGGAGCTCAACAGTATTCTGGAACAGTTCAGACGTGCTATTGCAGAGACCAACGGCAGCAGAGATGCTCTCACTCACTTTTCAGGTAGCCGGCGCCTTGTGTAGTATGTTGGTCATCACAGGTGTGGCATGCATTCTGCTCTTTCCTTAGTGCTGTGAATGAAATGTCCTGCGTGTCTGTTCTTTCAGATGAGACACAGAAATTGCTGAAGGAGCTGGCTAATCGCAAGCCTCTACAAGTACCAAATATCTACCATCATCTGCCTCACCTACTCAACAATGAGGGCAGCTTGCACCCTGCTGTGCAGGTTGGCATGGGCCGCACCGGAGGTGAGACTGACGAGATTCTGTTGCTTGTTTTTTTTTTTGCTGCACAACGCACAGAGGCTCCAATACACTAGGGGGAGCTCCATGCTTCTCATCCTCAACAGGCGCTCTGCTAATGGCACGGCTTCTAACAAAATATTCTCCTCTTGGCCAAACATCGTATAATGGCATGGCTTTCTTGAAATGCCAGCAGTGCAGATCATATGTCTGTGTAAACTGTAGAATTAGGTTTAGCACCTTTTATCTGCCACAAAGAGCTAGTGATTTGGGTTATTTTGACCCGAAGGACATCATGAGGGTTAATATGCCACCACACTGGCAAATCTCTCCATGGCTTGCAACTTGTGTTCCATCTCCACTTAACGGGCTCAAATTGTCATCGAGACTGTTTCTCAGAAACATTGCTCTGCTGCTCTACGCCTGCATTTCTGTTCACATGCGATATGCCGCACAAATACACACCGTCTCTGTCAAAGTGGCGCTCTTTGACATTAGCCTGCATGCCTTTCTGTGAATGAATTTTCCCTCCACTTTCAAAGCGCTCCTGCTGTCGTCGCCTCATTATTAGCACTCGCTGTTAGCTTCCTGCTCTCGTCATGCTGCGGCACGCAGCATGGCCACCTCCGCTATATGGAGTTTGCTCTAAGAGGATTACCTGTCTTGCTGTGTGACGGACAGAATGGGTTTGTGGGGGGGTGGGGGGGTGTTGTATTTCTCCCAGTGGCCAGAGGAAAGAAAACGTAAGCCTGAGACGAATTAGCATGGGCGGGGGGGCAGCAAACAGACGTTTGTGTGTCTGGCCCACGGCCTCTCATCAAAGTGCAGTGATCCATGGGGGCAAGGTATTCCCACAGGAAGCCATGAGCGGGTGGTTGGGGGGGCGGGTGGGGCATGAGGTATCACTGTCATCTCTATCTCGCCTCTATCTCGCCTCTCCTCTGCCAGTCCGCCAGGATTTATGGCAGGAGGGAGGCAGGCAGGTGTATCTGTTACTTGTAGACAAGGGCTTTTGTTATTTTCTCTTTTTTAAAGAGATCTCCGGATTGTTTATCTTTTAGATGCCTTGTCTGCGACTGCTGCCTCCTTGCACACAGTGGTTGATGGTTTAGTGGCTTTTGTGTTTTCCTCTTGTTTAGTAGTTGAGTCAATATATAGAGTTCTATGGATGTCAGACAGACATCAACACACTCGATAACCTTTCCTAACCCCCCCCCCCCTCTCCTGTCTTATCTGGCCCTTTGATTTCTCTTTCTTTCTTTCCCATCTTTTTTCTTTTCTTTTTGCTGTTCTGAGCATATTGTGTCTAACATTGAGATATTTATATCATTGGGACATCATTGGATTGATTTATATACTCGTGTGTATGTGTGTATGTAACTAACTAACTAACTAACTAACTAACTAACTAACTAACTAACTAACTAACCTCCTCCTCTTCTCCCAGCCCACTCACCTTTTTGTTTTGATCCTCCAGATCCATGATATGCCGACTAATAAATATGAAAAATAAATATAGCTTTTACCCTAAACAGGAAATTATATTTACTTTATTAAAATGACGATATTAATAATAATGATCAATATATTTCTGTAGGATTCTCAACCAGGGGAATACAGTACATTCTGTGCACAAGGAACTGCAACCTGCCACTGTGTTGTAGTGTCAAATCACTCTTTCTCACTTGTCTGCCCCAAGTCCTGTTTTTTGTTTGTTGTTGTTTTTACACTCGACGTTGAGATGAATAGCTGTGATGAATGAGGGCAGGTCGATGAAGTAAGTCAGGAAGGGAAATGTCTTATGCTGCCGTGTACAGCTCCCCTCCCCCCCCCTCCTTCTCTCCCACACTATGTTTTCATCATCGACCTACTTCCTAAAGCCCTGTTGTTTGGCAAGGGGGCCTGTGCGGCCAAGAGAAGAGAGTTAAACTGGGACAGGTTCTCTCGCGCCGGGGCGAAGTGTCTCTGGGCCGATGGTCCTCATTGCACCACACGTTGAGACACACACACACACATGTCCACATCCAGAGTCCCCGGGGAGAATACTATTATTTAAGTAGTCTTAGGGGGTACTGGGGGGGTGGGGCCCTACCCTATTCACTGTCAGATAAAATGACACTGAATAGTCTGTGACCGTGAAGTTGCTCATGGTTCCATTTGCTTACTCTCACACTGGGGTGCATGTGCAACGCTTCCCTCCCCCGCCCATGAAAATAGCCCTTGTCTGTCAAATGCAGTGCGATACGTACGCCTGTAGCAGTCTGTAGGGAGTGCCCCCCACCCCTTCCCTCCACCCTAGTCAAGAGAACAGGCAGCCTGTACAGAAGGAATCCCCCTTCCAGCCCCACTACAATAGGAGCAATGGGAGAGACAACAATGTCCAGCATCTCCCCTTTCCTCCCAAACCCCTGCTGTTGTTTTCGCCATTCCTCAGTGTAGCGGCAAGCTGTGCTCCTGGTGACCCCTCCCAGCCCCCCGCCCCATCCGCATATCGGTTCTCTGTGGGCGTTGCGTTAACAGGGGGCCCGGCCTCTCTGGAACACTCTGCCAGGTGTTCTTCAATAGGCCCCCCCTTCCTTTCCCACGCCTTTGTTATTAATGCAAACAGCCGTTATGTATTGTGTTTTCCAACCACTCACATTTGCTTTGAGTGAGTTTTTGTCTTGACTGATGTGTGCGTGTTGTTTCCACACACTACCTACCCACATTTATGTTTGCCCACGTTGAAGCCCAGTCTCATAGGGACTGCAAAACGTACTGCTGCACTCCTTCCTTTTGAAGGAGGGTATTAAGTGCTCCCATGAGAAGTGCCATGTTATGCATGGTGTTGTTTTGAATTATTCATATTGCACCTGTTTGATTTCTGATGCTGATTACTTTTTGATTTTTTAGTTATTTCTGATTCTGTCATTCTTACTTTCATTGTAAATTGGTGCTTTTATGTTTGAAACTGTATTGGTTGTGCTGCTGTCTTGGCCAGGTTGCATTTTTAAAAGAGAATTGTAGTCTTAATTGTAAGACTTATCCTGGTTAAATAAAGGTAGTTGTAGTAGAAACAGAAATGCTAGTGCATACAGCAGACAAGATACAGCACCCGGAGAGGCAGTTTCCTGTGATGAGGCCTCGAGATACAGAAGGGAGGCTACCTACTGTAACTAAAACAAAGCATACTAATCATTTGATTTATATACTAGACACATCTTGTATTTTAAAATTGATATACACAAGTACTCTGCATTTTGTGTTTAGAAGCGGTGGACATTTTTTGCGTCCCTACATTTTAAACATTGATCTTTTTTATTTTATTATAAGGGTTTCAGTAGCTGTATTCACTGGAGAGCATGCTGCTTTGACTGAGCATTTGGAATCGATTCATATGCTGCAGCTGAGCCACAGACAGTAGCTCAGCAATAGCTTCACGGTTGCCGGTTCTCCTTCATCTCCACAGTCTCCATGGTGATGGGGATCCCCACAGTGAAGCGCAAGGTGAAGTCCTATCTGTCGGAGACGCTGCGCTCCCTGATCGACAAGCTGTCGCCCGAGGAGAAGCTTGACTGTGTCATTATCGTCTTTGTAGGGGAGGTGAGCACTGGTGCATTACAAACCACCTAATGTGGTACAAAACACCGAGCAGCGGGGCGAAGGCATGTATGGCGTATCCAAGGAAACGCATCTGTGCAAGAGTCAGTAATTTTTAACCACGTCAAGCACATTGCAAATGGTTTGGCGGTCGTGCAGGAAGCTGTCAATCTCACAATGGTTGGTGTGCTTTGGGTTTTGTGCAGACTGACGTGGACTACGTTCACAGTGTTGTAGCTGACCTGGAGAAAGAGTGAGTCCCATCTTTACCGACACACCACAATGCAATCAATTCCTATTGTCTATGAGCCAAGACCTGAAAATTCACCAACAGTTGCTTCTGAGTGGGCAAATTCTAGTTATGATTTTGACTTTCTAGACATCTCTGATAACCATTGTGGGCTGGTGGCTTAGTTGTAGTTATTACCCTATAAAAACTGACATGTTATTACTACATTGGCAAAGTTATTGTAATATTATGAAGTTAATTAAAGTTACAAAAGTAATAAAATGATACATATACATACATACATGCATACATATACACACTGTGATGTTTTCTGCATTTCCCGACAAGTTTGCTTTTCCCCAAAGAGTGTCGTAACTAGTAGACTGTTACAGTACATTCCAGGTTTTATCAATAAATGATTGGTTCTGTATCCGCTGAACCATTAATTGGATGTTCATCAGTAATGGCACACAAATTAATGCAATGTCAGAGAATGCACACCATTTGCTTATGGCATTTGTATGGTCAAAATAGTGAATGCATGATAACTAATGTTAAGCTACTCCTCTACAAAGGTTATCACCAACACATGTTATTTATTTATTTATTTATTTGTTTATTTGTTTGTTTATTTGTTTATTAATAAAAAATAAAAAAACATTACCCACTCAGGTGACCTGGCTCATGGACTGTCAGTGGGCCTGTGGCGTGCACTGCTAGCATGCTAACCATTTTCTGTTCAACCTGTCTAGCTTCTCGACAGAGTTGAATGTCGGCCTGCTGGAGGTCATCTCCCCACCAGCCTCGTTCTACCCCGACTTCAGCAACCTCAAGGAAACATTCGGAGACTCGAGAGAGAGGGTCAGGTGAGACGGAAAGCGGTCCCGTCCCTGAGCTGGTTATAAATGGGATGGGGAGAGAGTCGCACCAGAGTAAATCAAATTAAAAAGCAATGTAAAGAAACCTATTTAGAGCTTTGGACATAATTATCTAAAAACCAAAGTGGATTAGAGTGTTATCTGGCCCTTACTGGAGTGTGAATTCGCTAAATATCTACTGTCAGAGAATTATGCCAACCAAAACAAATGTGGTCATTGTTTGACCGATGAGGATGAGACAAAGATGCATTTCCTCATACAATGTGATTTCAACATTCAATGAAACAAGAATGTTTACCTAAACAAGTTAAAATGTGAAATTTGAGATTTCAAAGAGATACATGATCTTTCAAAATTATAAAATACTTTTGGGGGAATGAGACAGTCTTGCTGCCATATGTCACAACCGGAGGGACAGTGAATGACCTTGACAAACACACACATGCATGTGTACGCACACACACTGTGATGTAATCTAGTGAGGAGTGGTTGGAGTATAGAAGATGTACATGTGTTGTAATCTATATACAACCATCTTGATATTGAATTTCATGTTCTATACTATTTCTATACATGTTTTTGACAGCCTGTTTTTGGTTTTGTTTGAGGCTTTGGCAACATTGTCACTGGAACTTTCATGCCAATAAAGTTTAATGAATTAAATTCTGAGTCACCTGAGCTAAATGGGATAGAGAGAGCCGCCTTATCTGACTTTAAATGGGATGGAGACAAAGTCATTATGGAAATGGAGTAGTGGCCATGCTAGAGAAAAATGAGATGCAGGAGAGCTGTGGTGAGGATTGCAGGAAAAAGAGGAAAGATGAGTCAGGAGGGAGGAGAGGTGTGTGTGTGTGTGGTTGAGTCGATTGAGCAAGGGCTTTTAGGTAAGCTGCCTGAATACTTAGTATTCTACAGGCATTTCCCAAAGTCACCTCAAGGTCATCTGCAGGACAACATCTCTTCCTCTGTCTCGCTCTCGTATTCTCTCTCGCTCCCTCCCTCGCTCTGTGGCGCTTATGCTCTTTCTACCATGTTGTTATCCATATCCGTGTTTTCGGTGGGCTAACGGCTGTCCTCATTAGGTCAGACCATGGTGCAGTTCTGTAGGTCTCAGCTATTTAAGTAGTGGTATTGAGGCCCTCAGCCCTACAATTCCTTTAGTAGTGGGCCAGGGTTAAAACTGCACTGGACTTACTACTTACTGTTTTTTTTTTGTTTTTTTTCCTCTTTTCTATTTGCCTGATTGATTGAGAAAGCTGATGCCAGAAGTATCAACCAACCCACTGCCTGTGTGTGTGACTGTGTGTACATTGGTCTTGTTGTTTGTTTCGAGTTCCTGTGTATACTTCTGTGCTGCTGACATCTTGCCTTGGACAGTCCTCCTGAAATATCAACAACTGACATTATGCGAAAATCGTTTCTTCTTTCAATTTGTTTTACATTGTTCCTGGATTCGGCAAACGTTTTGACAAGGGACACCAGTTGAACATCAGGTGCAAGGTCTGAAGATACTAGAGGGCAACAAGCTGTTTTTGTGCTTTTCCAGATGGCGGACCAAACAGAATCTGGACTATTCCTTCCTCATGATGTATGCAGTCAACAAAGGTGTTTATTATGTCCAGGTATGTCACTCAAAGAAGAAATACAAACTACTGTAGCTCCTGTGCCATTAGTCAGTGTTCCCATGGCAACTTGTCTGCAGCCATAATTTCATTTTTAGGGCGTTACCAGGGCAACGCCAATGTGGCTTGGGGCACACTGTTCTCAAGGAATATGTTCCCAAGTGTCATTCAAGAGTGAATGTGTATTGTTCCACCATCCTTATTTGAGCTGCAAGGAATTTCTAAATCTAATGCTCATCTGCCAGTTTTGTAGCGGTGTTGTTTCTTTCATGCCTCTAATGCAATGGGTCTCCATCTCATCTCTGCTCACCTCTGGAGGGAAGAGGTACCGAATAGCCTACAGCTATTGTCCATGCTAGAGCCACTTAGCTGCCCTTAACCCCTTAAAGTAATACTTAAAGTAATGTTTGTGTTAGTCAGGTTTCTTTGCCTGTTTTGTTACTGTCTCATCGAAACACCCAGCTCCTGTTTTTGTCCCGTCTTGTTGACAAGATTTCTCCTCCACGTCTTTCAATGCTTTTAGCTGGAGGATGACATTGTGGCCAAGCCCAACTACTTTGCCACTATGAAGAACTTTGCATTGCAGCTCTCCTCAGAGGACTGGATGATCCTGGAGTTCTCCCAGTTAGGTTTCATTGGTACGACATCCCTTAGCTCTCACCTGTTTTATAATAATTTAGTCAGTCCTGTACTGTTTTTGCAGCTGACGTTGACTTTATTAATATCAATAAATGTTGTCAAAATGTATGTAGGTTTAAAAATAGCTGATCTTGCTGTAGATCTGTACTTGTACTGCAGTTTGACATTTTGACAGTTTGTCAGCTGAGTAGAGACTTATTTTAGTTACAGCCGAGCACAAACTGTAACATGGGATGTAGCGCCTTGTCTTTATTTTTATAATGGCAGGCTAATGGGCTTCAGTGTGAGATAAATGGACTCAAACTGCTTTATTCCCTCTGCCCTACAGGGAAAATGTTCCAGGCTCCCGACTTAAACCTGATTGTTGAGTTCATCCTAATGTTTTATAAGGAGAAACCCATTGACTGGCTATTAGACCACATTCTCTGGGTTAAAGTTTGCAATCCTGAGAAAGATGCGGTAATGTATACACTCCCTATGCATATTTTCTGTGTGTTTGCATGTGCTGTAGTAGGGCCAGACCTGACTTACATCACTTTGTGATTTGAGTATGTGTAGGGGCATGTTGTTTTTATAATGGGACTTAAACAGACTGAAGTACGGCAGGGACTTGTTGTTTGGTGGACTTAGCTGCCTTTTTTGACAGAGCCCGCTCTAGCTGGGATCAGTCAACATGTCCCATTCTGTATATTTTTAACATCCGAAATATAACACAAAAGTTAGCAACCACATTTATGTGCCTCTATTTTGAACTCAGCTTTCACAAGTTGGTTTGGTTTAGAAGTTTCATACTGTTCACCCATTAACATTTAAGAAGCCAAACTGTCACAAGATGTCCCCAGACGTTTTATATGATTGTGTAACAAGTCTGGCCCTGCACAATGAGTTTGCGTGTGACGCTGGATGAGGTGGTAAAACCAGGTTGTTAAAGCATAAAACGGAACAAACTAGTTTGAGGTATGACTGGAGCATATGGCGATATGTGCCTTTTTAGTATTAGTAGTTTTTTGTCCCCTGTGAATGGTGGCAGTTGTCACTTATCTCGTCGCTGTATATTACAGAAGCACTGTGAGCGGCAGAAGTCCAGCCTTCGCGTGCGGTTCAGACCCTCTCTGTTTCAGCACGTGGGCCTACATTCCTCCCTGGCTGGAAAGATTCAAAAGCTCACTGTGAGTTTTGCTGCGTTTCACTCTGAGCCATGTTCACTTCCCTTTTTTAGATATTTGCTCCTGTGACTAATTCCCAGTACGGTGAGGGACATTAACTTCATCCTGTTTGTATAGGACAAGGACTTCCTAAAGCCGCTGCTCCACAAGATCCACGTCAACCCTCCAGCAGAAGTGTCCACCTCAATGAAGGTAAACGATGCTTTGACAAACATGCAAAAAGGAACCAGTGTTTTTGTTTTTCAAAGCAGTCCACTTATGATGAGGATGATGATAATGATATTAACTTGGATTAATTAAAAACAATTACAACATTATCACAATTAATTCAATAATAAGCAATATAAAAATAAATGTTGGTAAACCATTCAAGTTACTTTTTGCCAGGTCTACCAGGGCCACACGCTGGAAAAGACTTATCTAGGAGAGGACTTCTTCTGGGCTATCACTCCTACCGCAAATGACTACGTTCTCTTCAAATTTGACAGACCTGTGAGCATAGAGCGGTAAGCAGCACTGGGCTGTCTGCCTCACCTATATTGGATGCTTTCATGTAATACTTGCATACTGTAATATTTGCATGTATATTTCATGGACACAGTGGGAGGCCTATAGCAAATGCCTACAGGAAGGAACACGCTTGCACACACACACACACACACACACACACACAGAGTACACCTACACTAGCTCCTGATCCAGTTCACTGATTCAGGGCTGGCTTTAGTGAGTGCATCCCAGGGGATCAGGGTGTGCTCTAATGAGAAGCTTCTAAAATAAGCATTCTGATGCCAACCTCCCACTTGCTGCAGAGAAGGAGAGCGCGAAGAAGACAGGCAGGCTAAAGGGAGGCAATGGCTCCACATGGGAAAGGATGGGTTGCTTTGTTAAATAGGGTGGAATAGCAGACTGTATTATAGAAATGCATAGTGTCACTGTTGAAGCCATGTATTACACATACTGTGTGGATAGTGTGAAAGATAATTATTAGGAGGTTCTAAGGCTATGTTCATACTGCCAGCTCAATCTGATTTTGGCATATCCAGATTGTATCAAAATTGAGATTTGAATGTACAGACAGCAGAAAACCAAATTCTTTGCAAAAATGATCCAATTTTGAGGTTTGAAATGCGATTCCAATCTGATTTCTACAGATGTCGTTGATGCTCTGGCCACTCAAATTGTATTATTATTATAAGTATTATTATTATTATTATTATTACAACAGCACAGCACATTGCAGTGTAGGCTATACCAGCCTCTTCCATTGCACCACCAGACAAACTTGCTGGAGGAGGCTGGTATACATTGCAATGCTCCGTGCTGTAGTCATGGCAGGCTCCACTGCGGAGATACAGCAATGCAAGTGACGCTGGGAAACCGTTGTAACCTCCATCGCTAAGTCTGTCTGATGCCATGGAGTTCTGCATTGCGGCTTGACGGCGCCATTATTTGGAGAGCGAGATGACGCACCTCCATTTCTTGGAAAGCCACATAGTTACTGATGCCTATGTTGTTACCACAGCAACCCGTGCAGATAGGTCTCTGGAAACGCAACTTTTATCTGATCACCTTGCAAATAAGTCGTCTCATAAGATCTGATTTGAGAAACAAATCCAAATTTGCCTGCAGTGTGAACAAATGCCTACGCCACTCACCAATACACACGTATGTTGTCAGGTGCTCTTGTTTTCTGACCAGAAGTGGTTTCTGTCTGTGGTTTCTGTCGGTCAGACCCAGCCAGTTACCCTGGCTGGGTCTGTCAGTGCAATGATAAAGAGGCAAGAACTCATCAGCAGATGATTACTAGAGAGAGCTCGGTTTATTTGCTCCCCTTCTTCATCTGCTCTTTTTGTAACCTTCTTCCTTGCACTCCTGCTTGTATAGATAAAATGTGTTTGATTCCTGGTCGCTTTGGATAAAAGCATCTGCTAAGTGACTTGTAAGATTAACTTCATGCCTGTTGTAGCATACCTGTACTGTCCACATGCTACGACTGCAACTGGTATAAAGTGAATCTTACAACTTGTAAAAATACATTTAGAGGTGCAAACTCATCAGGATCAACAAAGACACATACGTTGTAGGGGGTTCCGTGGGAATACATACGTACGTAACGCTTACTGTTTGACAACTCAGAAGATGTGGTTCTCATTTAATTTCCAGTGACTGTCCTCACAGAACCCACACACCACAATTTGACAAAGTCCTCAGATCTACACAAATTTGTTTTTTTTGGATTATAAACTGGACATTTTGCTGAAAGGTCAGAGGTTTGCACCCCTATACATTTTGCAAATGTAATGTTAAAGTACATTACACGTTAGACTGAACTGAACTAATGTCCATAAATGTTGAACAAATATATTCAAGACTCGTTACACATTGATGCTACCCTGTGTATGGAGGCAGAGTGAGAATGAATATACATACTTTTCCTCTGGTGTTTATTTGATTGACAGGTTCCTGTTCCGCAGTGGAAACCAGGAGCATCCCGGGGACAAGATAGAGAACACGACCGTGGAGATTCTACCCTACTCGGTGAGGAAAACACTCCACTAGCAATTCAAATTTAAAATTTCTTTATTTTATTTCTTTCATAAATTCAAACTCCAATGTATGTCCAATTTGTCTGTTTTTCCTGGCTGATTATTGGCGGCTTCAGCTGCCAATAACCAGTCTGACCTGTTGGGAGTCAGCTGTTCTGCCTGAGGCGAGGCTTAATGACAACAAAATCCTGTTCCAGGGTCTCGTTCAAATGGTGTGTGTGTGGGCCTTCAGAGGCATTGTCCTGTGCTCCTCATGTTTGAAAGCTCCATGACCATTATAATCTGTGTGTACTGTAGGAAGCAGGACTTCAGACCAAAGAGAAATATAAGCGAACTGAAGACCGCTTTTACAGAATTGGTAAGTGGCTAGTTCAGCGCTCAAAGCTTTACATATTCACACACTGCTGCTAAGATGAACGGTGTGAGCTGACACTATGACACAGCGTTATCAGATTACACATACACACTATATGCCTGAAACTGATGCAGTATACAAACAGCTTGCCACATGCTCTCCAAAGCATAATCTCAGTATACAAACAGCTTGCCACATGCTCTCCAAAGCGTAATCTTTATTCTTCTAACACATTGTTATCCTGATATATCCCAAAGCTTACTTAATATAACAAACCCTTCCTTTGGTGTTGAAGGATTACGTGGCAGTCTTTCTGGTATTTTCTTCCTCTTTCCTTCTGTTTGCTCTTTCCTTACTGTTATTGAAATGAAGGCTGTGTGGTTTGACATACAGAGGTGGGTGTGTGTGTGTGTGTGCCTGCGTGTGTAAACAGGTCAGTTTGAGAAGGGCGTGGCAGAGGGGGTTGTTGACCCCGCCTTTAATCCTGTAGTGGCGCTGCGGCTCTCGGTTGTCAAAGATTCTGCTGTCTGGGCCATCCTCAGCGAAGTAAGTCCCATGCATGCCTAAAACCCCCCATCCACTTCTGCATTACAGTCCCACGATTAAGCCTGGGTCTCATGTGATTTTGTTGAGAGTATTTAAACTCTGTGAAATGTGTGGGTTTTCGATCATAACCTGCTTTCATACCCTGCGAGTTGAATAGCATAATTTCCATCATTTTGAATTTTGCTTAAAAAAGACACTTAAACCATTCTGATGTAGAACTACTTGCATGCTTTGGCTTATTGTCATTGCTGTATTACTCATCTGTGCAGTACATCTTTATATAATTATCTGATTTAGAATACTCTGGTTTGTTCAATAATCCCAGTGTGTCCAGGGTGCTGATGCATACAAACCACCCCCAAACCCTAATGTTACTATCATGCATGACCACTGGTATGAGGTTCCTAACATAGAAATTCAGTGTTTAGCTTTCCACAGACATGTCATTTTCCTCTCTAATTGCCTCTGCTGTTACAAACCACTAAATTATTTGACCTAAATTAGTTGGTAGAAATGCAGACTATCATGCAGCAGGGTGCAAATACTTTAACATAGTTCTGCTTGCTATGGCTTAGTCCTGTCATTCTCATTCATGTCCCAATAATGAATGTGGTGCTTTGCCATCCCCCTGCAGATCCATATAAAGAGGATAGCAGGCTAACCGGCTGTCAGGTGGTACATCACTCATGGCCCCTGGGGTCCAGAAATCTCAGACTGCTAAAGCAGGCCCTCTGGTGCCTAGCAACTAGCGGTGACGTCATCAGAGCCCCAGTGTTGATCTTCTGAGATTTCCTGATGAACGTTATCTTTCTCTATCTTTGATATTTTCTTTATTATACTCTGCTATCCCCAATTTTGCTCCTGTATTTCTTTTTCTCTGTCAATCATGTGCTCTGAAATTATTGAATTATTGAAAAAATGTTGATGTGAATACTACTGTACAACAGCAGGGTTTCTGAACAAATCTGCTATGAGCTTTTATGTGTTGCTCAGCAGCTTTGAATACCAGTGTGAATGACTTGAAAGGGTATTGGTACCAGTCACCTGGCCACTGGTGGTGTACATGTTGCTTAAACCTTTCTCTGTTGCTGTGTGCTGCCACCTTTGGGCAAGGTGGGGTACTGGCGCCACAGCAAAACTGCTCTGATGAAGAATGTCGTCATTACTAATGGCCAGTTGCTCTTTGTTCAGACATGCTAGGAGCTTTTGTTGAACAGCTGGCTGTCATAGCTCATGACAAATCATTGATTTTGTAACAGACAAACTGGTCTAGGACAAACCAAATCTGAACATAGTCTGTATCTTTTTGGGACAGGACAAATGTACCCTAGGCCATATTCCCTGGTAATTGTCAAAATCATTTTAGTAAACAACTAGAAGACAATAATAACTTGCTATGTGTAACTTCTGTGTTAATTCATAGCAAACCGATTTTGTGATGAACGACATTGTGGGATTATTTTCCTGAAAGGATATATTATCATATTGTAAATGACTAGAATGGACAATATATGATGGTGGCTTAATTTATTGAAATAAATCTTTAATTTGTACAAGAGGTAAAATCTATTTTTTAATTCTATGAGGAAATGTTTATGCCTGTTTAAGAGTTTGTTTTATTTTGTTTGTACATTGAGTGGGTTTGTGCATTTTATTGTTACAGCTACTTGTTTTGTTTGCTGTTTCAGGTAGCTAGTTCTTACTGCTGTATCTCCATTTTATCACCTCCAGTCAAACATTGTGACTAATTAAGCGATTTATGTCAGACAGTAAACTATGTGATCAGAGTTGTGAATGCCCTCGGTTCAAGCAGTTCTGGATTGTTCCCAAAAATTTATAAAAACAAGAATGTGCCTTACATCCACCTCCCTTGCAATTGCATTGACAGCGTTATTCTAGTCACTTC
The DNA here is from genome assembly GCA_027564795.1 of Aphredoderus sayanus. Taxonomy (NCBI): domain Eukaryota; kingdom Metazoa; phylum Chordata; class Actinopteri; order Percopsiformes; family Aphredoderidae; genus Aphredoderus; species Aphredoderus sayanus. The sequence continues at coordinate 14,851 of JAODUG010004479.1, forward strand.
GCCCTTTCCTTTCCACCCTGTTACTTCATCTGTAAAGATATGCCAGAACACCTGTTACCAGTAGTTGGTGTCACTTAAATATTGTGTCACTCATATACTGTAGATTGGCAGAGAGATGAGGGGTATGTATGTAGAAGCTAATAGTGCTCTATCTGAAATGGCATTATTTGCACTGAATTATTATTATTATTATTATTATTATTATTATTATTATTATATTTTTTTTTATTTTTTTTTATTTTTTATGCCAGCCTTGTTATGTTATTCCAGGCCTGAAGAACAATACTTCTGGTTGTGGTTGCACATGACATTTTGACTACTGTACTTTTTGATTATTTTGGAATATGTGCCATTTCACTGTAATGTATTTGACTCCATGAAGATTCACAGTACCTTCTCTAATTGTAAATATCTATAGAAAAAGAATGAGCATTGTCTATCTTTGTCCTATTTTCTTTGCTTCAATTATTATTGTTGGTTGTGTCGCCATTGGAGAAATTTGTTTTTCTTTTTTTTTTTTAAGCAAAAAGCACTTGCTGTATTTTTGAGTGGTTTGTGCAGGGATATTATAAATGTCTTTTCATTAAACTAGAGCATAATTTGGACCTGGGAGTTGTAAACCATTTCACCAGTCATGCTGTTACGGGGTGTTTATTACCCTTCCAACCCCTGGTCAAACCATCAATGTAGCTGCAGTCTGAAGTGAAACTGCTTTGTGTTGGGGTAGAAAGAGAGGAAACCACTCAAGACTGAAACAGGTTGTTTGGGAATGGGAAAGCAACTGTCAACATTTCCATTTTCATCACAGGGATCCTTATTTTCAGTGCAGGGGACCAATAGATGAGAATAAAAATAACTGCCCATTCCTGACAAGTCCCAACATCCATGTGCCTTCATCGCATACATATGTCATGTGTCTGACTGTAATGATTTTGACATGTTATTTTCATGGACATCTCTTAAATAAAGTCAAAAAGGTTTAAACAATTAATATCCATGTCTGAGACATTGTTCTTTACATTACCCTCATCCATTCTTTTTATCAGACTAATCCATAGAACATTATACCGAACAATCTGAAATTCATTTTAAATTGGTAAGGTTTGTACCACCTAGTGGTATGTGGAACAATGGGTTAAAAGGCACAAAAAACACAAATACATTAGCCAGATAACCGGTTTCTAAAATGGGGAAAAAACAACAATTCCCATCATGCAATGTATTTCCTGAATACTTCCGTTTTCCCATGATTCGTTTCCCAAAACATGGTGGCATACACTGCTTATTTATATGCCAGCCAGTTAACTCGTTTTTTTATCATTAAACTATATTGGCTGGTTTTTATGCAACGGCAAGTAGCCTACGTTTAATTGGTGTTAATGCGAATCATTCATAATGCCGAAATACTATGAGGATAAAGAGGAAGATAGCAGAGCCTGCGCTGGTATCAGAGAGGACTTCAAGGCATGTCTCCTTCAACACGAATGCGTTGTTAAGGTAGGTAGGTTACAAGAACATCTACGACGCTACTTACACTGAGCAACACATGAGCAATTTGAGTATTTGACGGGTCAGATATCAGCGCTACTGTAGCTGTTGTTAAAACGGTCTGTAAATCCTGTGGTTTAAGCTAGTACAGTACGTTATGCTGTTACGGCAATAGCCTGCCTTGTTGATAAACGTATGGGTTCGACGTTTGGTGGCGAGCAGGCTATATAGCGCTTACTGTTAAATACAATCCACCTGGTGTTTGGTTCTCCTACCTTGAGTAATTTAACATCCTTGGTTTTCCTGACTGATAACTTTTAATGACGAGGCCTACTGCTTTTTTGTGTGAAAATATATGATCTACACAATATGAGCATTGACATGCTGTAACTTATATTCATTTGACAGGAGGGCAAAAATCCCAGCGAATGTCTGAAGGAAGGTCATTGCAGAGCTTTACAGACATCGTTCTTTGAGTGCAAGAGGTCAATGGTTAGTTACATCCTCTATAGTAGTTGTTATAGCATCCATTGTGGTATTATTTGTTTTGTAGCCTGGTGTTGATATACTGACTTTGCTGTTTGATTGTTTCAGCAGGCTAGGTATTATAGTTTAGAACGTAACCCACATGTTCTTGTCCTTGTATCTTATTCACCAGTCACCAGGTGGCGCCACCTGATTGTGTCTGATTGTGTATATCTATTTTTCGGTGCTGTGTATTTATTTCCTTATTTATGCATTTGTTTGTTTTTTTGTGCCTTTTTACCCTTCCTGTTGTCCTCAGGTTTCAAACAAGCTACCTTTTTGTGCCAGCAGTGCAAATTGTGTCAGTGTAAACTGTCGAATTAGGATTGGCTCCTTCTATCTGCCACAAAGAGGTAGTGCGTTGGGTCAGTTTGACCCGGAGGACAACAGGAGGGTTAGCATTGCTAAATATATTATCTTTCAAAAACAAATCCTCATTAAGCACATCTCATTGTAACCAAATGTCCAGTCTTTTGAGGGTAAACCTTTTTAATTGGTGTTGCACATTAAAGACTAGACCAGATTGTGAGCTGAGTGTCATGTACTAAAGGTAAGATATTGAGTGTTCAGCAAATATTAATACAAAAAGCTGCACTTTAGTTTACATTTAGCTTAATTACATTTCCAACCTATTTTCTAAGTGTCATGTGGTTTGAACAGTACGTGCCATTAATTTGCACAGTTGTTTATTGGGGCTTTGAGATATTTATTTTTTCTATTTCTTTTTCGGCATGTCCACAGCTTGACACAAGATCGAGGTTCCGTGGGAGAAAGGGATACTGACATCACCACAGGAGTAACAGATGGCTGGATATTGTAAACATACAGAATACATTTTAAGGACACTTGTGCTGCAGACACCCCCGTACTGGGAGCATGTTTGTCAGGAGTTCCTCCAATTGCCTGCTAGTACCAGCAGAGATGAACATGCCTACTAGGGATCCAGCAAACATGCCAATCATACTCCTTGAACAATGACTGCAAGTACACCTGTGATTTGTCAGTTTGTGGCATTGTGGTTGTAACTTGTGTGTAAAATGTGTTATTTAAAATAAATACATGAGTACAAACATTTATTGTTAATATGTTAGTCAGTCTCATACAGTACAGTATAATATAAACTTTGAAATCATTCAAATACTTCTGTATTTACTAAATAGATGCAGTATACAGAATTGAATCGGCATTAGGCTATAGAAAATACTTTCTGTGTGATTTACAAAATCAGGTAATTAGGCCTCTAGTACTACATCTGTACAGTTTTAAGAGCCTATGTAAATACAAAAATGCATTAAGTTGAGACTGAGTTAATACCCCACTTGTGTGAGATGGGAGGGGATGACAAGTGCTAAACCTGCCTTCAAATGCTTTTTATTTTACAGCATCCATCAGCATCTTCTGGAACTTTTCCATATCAACCTTCTTTATGATAAAGGCCTTGTGGCTCTTCTTTAACAGGTCTAAAGTATCTACTACCATCATGCCTCTGGTGTGTATGCCCGACAGCTCGACAGTGACAGGGTAACTGTCACTCTCGATGATGAAGGATTTATCGATAGCGGCTGCCATTGCATATGAGTCACATGACACAAAGCCTTCACCGTGGACCAGCTCCTTCTGCATGCGCTCGCTGAAAGACGCCTTCCTACTATAACGGAAGATCCGTTCCATGAAGTGGGCCTTGTCCGTGTTTTGGGCCAACCAGGTGTCGCAGAAGTCCTGTTGGACCACACCAATTGCAACAGTATGTCAGCTAGCATGACTTTCACGAGGTCCCAATCATGAAACACAGTTGTGTGGTCAGTTATACCTTGGATTTGTTTATTTATATGTACATTACGTATTTATATGATGACTTGACTGAATCACCAAGAGCCCTGTATTTCTCAGATGTTTTTGATTCTTTGGATCAGAGCACCCTCAACCATGTCAAATACAAACATGCAGGAAAACACTAGAGACCACATGTGCTTCCATTGAGGCAGGTGGTGAGCCTATTTCTAGAGAAAATCCTTACCCATGGTAGCTTGTGATAGCAGGTGAATTCCCAGCAGGCCAGATATGTGGGACATAGGTATTCATTTAGTACAATGTATGCAGCTTCTGGGTCAGCACTGAAGTTAAACTCGGCACAGACAGTGGTGTTTCCCCGTGCTATGGAAGAATAGAGTGTGCGTGCACACATAATCAGATTACAAACATGGCACATTGTGTTGTCACTGCTTACATTAACAACAACAAAATGTATTTAGTAAATGTACATTGTGTGTTGCCTCCCATGATGTAAATGCCCCGTAGTTTGCTGGGAAAGGATGGATCCATCTTCACAGCCAGAGCCAGATTAGTGAGGGGTGCTGTGGCAACCAGAGACACCTGGGGAGAGGGAAAAAATAATAATTGCATACAGTCTCCACACAAACAAAACATGAGTTCTTTATATCATAACTCTCTCAAGCGATGCTTTTTGCTGCACAAATGTTATTATGATTGGCTAAAAGCAACACAGTTAGGTCAGCATGTATGGGGCTGAACCCAAGACCTATTGGCTGCGAGTCTAACACATTGACCAGTGACACTAATCTATTGAGTACCACTGACCTGGACCACTATACATTTCTGTTACCTCTCCAGGGTTCTGGTGTACAATACGGATCATAGCAGATGTTGCCGGTTCCTTCTGGATCATGTCCAAACCAGGTGCCTTGGGATCAGGGACGTCACCCAGTCCATCCAGCCCATGGAAGTGTCCTGCATCAAGGCATTTACCAAGGATTGGCTTAGCAGCCCCTTTGAACACTGGAATCTGAGTAGATAAATGAAGCCAGGGTAAAATATGAGTTGACAATAGAACAATCCTAATAAGAGTTTATTTAAATATTTTTTAAACAACTAGAAGAAATTAGTTATTTTCTAGACAACAGGAAGGTTAAGCTCATTCTAACCTGATCTTGTTGGGGTATAATACAAGTCAGTTTTAGTCTTGTTTTGAAATTGATCTCAGATTTACATTGACAGATCTGTTAATGTGTAGACAAATATGTAAATGCCATTGTCTTTTTTACCTGTGACTTTTGAGGCACTTTCAGATTCTAGTAGGTTGGTTACATATTCACAAATCTCAGTAAGACATTACACTGATTACACACCAAGGCCATAATCATATATATTGGGGAGGACCCCCCCCCCCCCCCAATATTCAGCTGTGCTCAAAATGTCCACTTCAATATTATATATACAAATATATAAATAAAATATAAATGTGCTAGGCTGACAGAGTTGGTCCCCCCTCCCCCATGTTGATTCCATGGCTAAGGCCATGGAATCAATACACACACATACACAAATTGAGAAATGTTATACAACTCTTCACACATTTGTAAAAACAAACCATGCAACAATAGTGGCCCCATAGCAAACTGGAGATTTTGGTGTAGTGAACTGTGAGTTAGCCTACCTCAATTTTATTGCAGACTTGTAAAACACGTAGGACATTTTTGCACACGTTTTCTATTGTGGTGTTTCCATGAACACAGGTGACACCCAGGATCTCCACATAGGGGGCAGCCAAAGCCATCATAATGGCTTGGGCATCGTCTACCCCGCAGTCAACATCCACCAGCAATTTATTTGTACTCATTCTGTACCCTAAACAAAACAAGTTTCCAACCTCAAGAAGGATTTCCCAAAGAAGTCTACAACACGACAGACGTGTAGCCTACCAGAAAGCTATAGTGTCTGACTGAGTTCACTCGAATAACCACAGACAAAGTGTATAATGTAGTAACTATTCAAGAAGGATGACAAAATGTTATTACTACAACTACTACTATAAAAATTCATATAAATAAAAACATGAAATATGGTCAAGAATAATCTTACAACAACTTATAATAACATACCTGACGTAAGGAGTGAATAAGGTAAAGTTCAATTGAAGTACAGCTAGAACACCCGGATGTGTGCAGTTGTTGCGTCGTATAGAGCTTAACAGTGTTGTTCCGGTGTGTTGTGCCAAAATGTGATTTCTTCACAGAAAGTGATTTTGCGCGCTCCCGCGGAAGGCAGCCTGTTAAAATGTACTATTTGGTAAGCTGAAAAGTGCATTCTGGCTCATAGTGGCTCTTAAAATTATGTAAAAAGCACTGCTTGAGCTATGTTACGGTTATAACCTATGTTATATAACGCTAATGAAATGAGCTAAATGTATGTGTTTACGACTTCAGCTGGTAAAAAATACTGAATTGGTTATTTATATGATAAGGCACATAAGTAGGTAAAATAATGTAGTCAGAAGATTCATTGCAAAATATATATTTTATTAATTTGATATATAAACCATTAGTACATTTGTATATATAAATATAAACGATATTACACGTCTACATACCAAACGCACACAAACATCGTATATTTGCCTATATAAATCATGAATTATTATAAAAAATGTTTTTACAAGAAGCATACGTGTCACAAAGACACACCTTTGGTATTATCTTAGACAATAAATCAGATTATGCTTGTAAACAAATTGTGGCCAAATAATATTTTGCAGTTTTATAATAATTCATGACGATTTATATAGGCATGTGCTTTACGATGTTTGTGTGTGTTTGGTATGTCTACGTGTATTATCATTGTTTATATTTCAAACAAATTTACTAATGCATTATATCAAATTACTCTTCTGAGTGCATTATTTTACCTACTTATGTTCCTTATATCATATAAATAACCAATTCAGTCTTTTTTACCAGTTGAAATATCCTAAACACATACGTTTAGCTCATTTCATGAGAGTTATATTACAGAGTGGTTTATGCCTCAAACAGACCTTTATACCTGTTGACTATAGCCAAAACAAGCCAAAATGTACTTTTCAGCTTGCCAAAAAGTGATTTCAGCCTCTAACTTGTGACACACAGGCAGTTTCTGCCTAAAAATGACTTGCTTTTATCCATGGTGGTTATAGTAGGTAGTTTATAGCTCAATCAAACCTTTATGCCTGTTGACATTAGCCAAAACAAGTCATAATGCACATTTAGTAGTAGTTGTTCTAATAATATTATTATAAATAAATATATATATAATAATTATTTATTTATGTATTTGTTTTTTCGTGCTTTTTAACCATGCTGTTGTCCTCGGGTTTCAAACACAATACCTTGTTGTGCCAGCAGTGCACATATGTCTGTGTAAGCTGTAGAATTAGGTTTAGCGCCTTCTATCTGCCAAAACGTGCTAGTGATTTGGGTAAATTTGACCTGGAGGACAAACAGAAGGGTTAAGATGCAAAGAAAAAAAATAAAAGAGAGAAAACGATATATTGCAATTGTACTTGCACGCAAACACACACTCACATGCTCACCCTATTCCCCTGACACTATATCCATGTCAGCCGCTTTTATCACCATACACTCTTATCACCTTACACAGAGTCCCTCAAAAAAGACAACAGAGCACTGACATGCACTCTCATCCATGCTCAGTAGGGCCTACTCCTTTTAATGTCAGGTCCTGCGGCCCAAATTCCCATTATCCCTCCTACAACACAGAACTATATGCTACACTGACTCCTCTTCCTGACACTCCTCACACAAACAAAGGTGTTTCCCTATACCAGCTATGTTTATTTAGTGCACAGTGCCTAAACCTTAGCCTTGCCAATACAATTTTCTCTCTTCTGCAGCCACTAGCCTTGCAAGAACATCCTTATCTCGTGAGCTTCAGTTTGACTTGGCTGAGAATGTGAATCAGTCTGGAGAGGCATGCGCGTAGGCAGGAAGTGTAGGCCATTAATGGAAATGGTACCATCCCCTTCCATTTGGTTTACTGTACAAAATAACTTACACATTTTCATTAGCCTTTATTTATAATAATTGTACTTTAAATTTACACAATACATATATGAGAGAGTAGCTACACTCATTCAAACTATTACAACTGATTAGAAAAACAAATCATACATAACAATGGACAAACATGACAGCATTTGGCAAAATCTTCAGTTATCAGCATAAATAATTGTAAGCAAAATATTGTCAAAATAAAATCCACTGTCTCTGAATAATGTACAAATAGATACATTGGCCTGGAATTGTCAAAGTGACAACAGAACCCACTTCAGTGGTGCTGATTGTGTAATATTTAGGTTTAATATTGAAACGTGTTCTGTGAGCAAGTGCCATTATGTCTATTTTTCTACATGCAGTTTAAAGTTTGATTTCTGCATAATTAAATTGCAAGTGCTGATGATGTTTCACATTTGAAGGACTATGAATTGACTAGATACTGCACATTTCCATGTGTAAATAAGTCTTAAACATTCTATTAAATGTACTTAATGTGAGGTGCATTAGCTTCAAACCATTGAAAATTCACATCACTCCTAATTTCCATTTTTAATCTGGAATTTTGTTAAGTCGTTCATACTTATAACTTAAACATTTTCTTCATATCACACTAGATAGCATATGACCTCAACTGTCAAATTGTCAGTTTTGTATTTGTTTAATATGTTTTATGCCCATGCCTGCTACAGAAGAAATATAGGTGGTGTTGAAAATGTGGCAATTAAAATGAGGAGAGAACAGGTTAAACCAATGACTACATGAAAACATGAAAACTCTCAAACTAACCAAATAAGCACTCATTTTTAAACAATCTACTAAAGAGGTTAGGTCCAGCAGCTCAACTGAAAGGCATTTATTTTGATGTAGCTAATATGCTCTATCTATAACAGTAAGACAAACTGAAAAAGAGTGCTTCTCATTTTTTGTTATGACTATTAGTGGTTTTTACCTTATTGGGTAAGATCTAAAGCTATGATATACAGTAGTATGTCATATCATTTACTTGAAGGATGGGACACACTTTTATCCTGAAAAGCTAAAGTTAAGGAACTCCTCGACTGTTGCTTCTGATGCAGCAACCAAAGGTATTGTCTGCACACTACAGTTTAAAAGCCAAATCTTTCAATTAGCTTGCGTTGTAGTTATTATAATGGTATACTAAGAAAACACTATAGTCTAATAAATACGAAAGGAGAGAGGAACTTGCTATAAAACAAGCAAAAGTTGCACTGGCACTTTGACATCAATCTGATTTAACTAAGCACAAAACAATCCAGAGTGGAGCCACTCTGTGTTGTTTTGATGTTGTTTTTGTTTGTTTATTTTTTCTTGCATGGCATGTGCTGTTATCATTTTTCTGTTCACACTGTTGGCTTCCTCCTGGCAGAGTAGAGTTCACTTAGGTCTCCACCTTCCCATATGTGCCCTCTGGTGGTCGGTACTGTTTAGGAAAGGCCTTTAGCTGCAAGGCATTGAAAGCGTATTTGCGACATCCTACATTCTTCATGGTGTTCTCTCTTCTGCAGCCCTCACTGTGGATGGAGGATGAAGGTGTAAAGAAGCAGAAATGTTTGAATCAGAATCAAAAACAAACGTTGGGATTGCTGTCACATTAGGATGTTTCCCACTGATCTTTGTAAACTACAACATTGTGGTTTCTCCCACCATAAAGGTCCTCCTTGAGCTAGATACCTAACATTTACCTGCTCCTTAGCACATGTAATTGCACTCAAAGTAAATCACTCTGGATTAAAGCATCTGCTAAATGACTAAAGGACACTAATGTCTATTGCACACTACGCACAAATCTGAAGTACAAATAAATAGGACGTTTAACAACTGTCAGATTGAGCATATGGTGGGGCAGGGGGGCGAGCCTAAGAAACATATAATATGATTATTTGTAGTGTTTTACTTTTTCATGATTCTACTATGTATTTCCATTGCATTCTATGTAGACGTTTTAACCCTTGTGATGTCCTCAGGGTCAAAATGACCCAAAACACTAGCGCTTTGTGGCAGATAGAAGGCGCTAAACCTAATTCTACAGCTTACACAGACATATGATGTGCACTGCTGGCACAACAAGGTGTGTCTGAAACCTGAGGACAACAGGAGGGTTAAAAGGCACATAAAACATATAACACAAATACATGACGAAATAATTAATGAAGAAATAAATACACACAGCAATGAAAATAAAAATAACCATACAATTATACACAATCAGATGGCGCCGCCTAGTGTTTGTAAGGGCGTGACAAGGGTTAAAAGGTATTGAAAGTGATTGCTAAGCTTTGTCCTTGGGGCCCGCTAGCTGTCCGTTGTCTGTGCCTGCTGAAAACAAAGTGGTGCAGACCGCATACAACAACAAAATCCTATCCTTCACAATGTGTGGGTCGGAGCTTCTGAAGGAGCACCCTGTAGCGTTGACGGGAGATGTGTATTTGTTTTGATTTGAGTTCCGAATTAGCATGCGTTCTGGCCTACCTGCGCATGCAGTCCAGGGCCTGGTAGAAGACCTGCGGAGCCAGGGCGTGCTCGTGCTGCAGGATCTGACACTGCTCCAGCGTCAGGGACATGGCCGTGCGGTCCTTAGCACTCTTGCAGCTGGTGAAGCGCACCCCGTTCAGACGCCGGCAGGCCTGTGGGGCATGGAGACACGTCTATAGATACGCTGTGTAATGCGGGCGAGGGGCGAGGGACGTTTCCCGCCGGTGACGGTGGCCCCACCTCTGCGGCCTGCCAGAGGATCTCCACGTTCTTGCTTTTCCTGGCGTTGACGTTTTGGCTCATCTTCTTCAGCAGCTCAGGCACGCTGGTCGTACTGTGGGAGCGAGGGAGGGCTGGGGGGGGGGACAGCATAGGCAGTGTCAGAGGCAGAGATGACGTTTGCTCAGGCAGGCTGTCAGCAGGCTCTTTTGAGGGGGGAGGGTTGGGGGTGGGTGGGGAGGGAGTGACTCACAGTCCACTGGTAGGACCTCTTTGAACTGGTCGTAGTAGGAGTTGAGGCGGGCCATGCTCTCTATATTGATCACGTCCTGGAGGGAAGTGTCTCCGAACCTGAGCGCACGCACACACACACACACACACGCGCTTACTGTATATCATTATCACCTGTATAAGTAGAAGCTAAATCGTATTCAGTTTGACTGAATGTGCCAGTTAACCCTTTGACAATGCACGCCATACAATGCCACATCATTAGCAAATTTGATTTGTATTAGTCAAATAAAAAAAACGGTGCTGCCATATTTGCACCCCTTTGCATTTGGCTTTGTGTCTGCTAGCTAACGTGCTACTAGCAGTAGTCTTGGTGACATGGTGACTCACTTCTCAGCCAGGGTCTGCTGTTCATTGATGCCCACGTTAAACAGCACGGGCTGCACACGCAGCAGCATGCCGTTCTGGATCTCCCGTGGCAACAAGTCAAACATGGCTCCCGGCATGGGAACCCTGACGTTGAAGCCGTTCCTGTTTCCGGTGATGACCGGCAGCATGTCAGGGCCGAAGCCTGACGTTGCCTGGGTAACCTTGAAGGTGACATTCCTCAGGTCCATCACCCCAATGTTCATATCCTCTAGCATAGATAGCTCCTCCCCTTTATGAAAACACAAGGATCATGAAGCCCATTGAAAAATCCCAATGACACACCAGCTGTATACAAACTGTACCTCTAACATCCAACTAATACTGCAGGCCACAGTACCTAAACATACAGAAAACCATATAGTACTAGTACTGTAAATGTCTCCTTAACCCTCGTAATGTACTCAGAAATATGGCATTTGGCCACCAGGCGGCGCCATCTGATTGTGTATGATTTCTCTGTTTTTCAATTGGCATTGCTGAGTGTATTTATTTATTAATTAATTATTTCTTTATGTATTTATGTTGTTTTTTGTGCCTTTTACCCTTCTTGTTGTCCTTGTGCTTAGGCATTATAGGCCAGCGTACATTATGCACATACAGTACCTTGTATAGTGAATGCTATAGCAAAATACCGTACCTAGCATACTGTAACGTATGCTATACCAACAGCGTGTGATTACCGTAGGTGCTGAGCAGGCCCTCATACTGCACCAGGAGGCCGATGGTGTGAAGCTGCCTGAGAAAGCCGGTATCAAGCAGAGAGTTCCTCAGCTTTATTATGAAGCCACAGATCAGCGCTGTCAGCTGCAACCACAACAACAACACTCACATACAGTATGTGTACCCAGCCCTCACTTCACAGGATTCTTCATGATCATTAATTATGAGAGGAGACATTACAAAAATTACGTTTTTGTGTATGTGTTTCCTTGTATACTGTATCTTAAGGAAGTACATACACATTAACTAACTTCACTTTTGCATTTGTGAATTTTTAAAAGCCTTTTTATCGATAACGTAGTTTACATGCATATTCCACACATAATCGAAACAAATAATCTCCAAATCCCAAAAAACAGTGTTCACACAGTATCAGTGTGCATATGCAAACATAAAGCCTCTCTGTGATGTGAACACATGGCCGCTAGTACTGTTAGCCAGCTAGCAGGAGCCAAAATGGCAGACTGACCGTCTGGCAGAAGACCACGTCCCGGCGGTACTGCAGCGTGAGGCTCATGGCGATGGTGGGGGCGCTGTCCTGCATGAGCAGGAACACCATGGCCTTCTTGGCTTTGTCGCTCATCAGGGTCACGCAGTCTGTCAGCGTGCTAAGCAGCGGGTACAGAGCCTCGCTCCACTCACCTGGAGGCACAGGGCGACATAAGAAGCGCACACTGTGTGGTTTGCATACTGTACATGCACTAACAAATAACTTTGTGTAGTAATTGTTATTTCAGCGCTGAAATGTATAATCAGTCAATCACAACAAAAACACCCTGCAATGCCACCAGAGGTGCTCCCTTAGAAGCTCCGCCCCAAACATTGGAAACGCATTGCCATGGCTGGGAAGGTGTTGTGTGGTGCAGTCTGCACCACTTTGTGTTCCCATTTACATAGCCGGGGCTGTCGTACAGTTGCTGACTATACCTTTAAATAAAATAATTTTCTGTCAGTAAGTATTCATTTTAACTTTTAATAATGGATCTCGGATCTCTTAACTCTGTTTCATATGAAACACCAGGCCACTGGCTGGCTTGTCTGGTTCATACCTGGGGAGGTCCTTTCTTTCTCTGGGGTGATTTCTAAAGTGGAGGAGAAAAGGAAAAGAAATAAATATTTAGATAAAGGCCAGAGGCACAAACCCGGCACGAAGGCCGTGCGTGTGCGTGCGTGTGCGTGCGTGTGCGTGCGTGTGCGTGCGTGCGTGCGTGTGCGTGCGTGCGTGTGCACGCGGTGGCCATACCTTTCTTGGCGACGCCGCCTGGCTCGTCCGAGGCGAGCAGGAAGACGTCCTCGGAGCTGCTGTCGCTCTGTAGCTTGTCCCTCTGCAGCAGCCTGTCCACCCGCTGAATCACGCACTCCAGGCTCTTGTCAACGTTCAGCCAGACCTTCCCCTGCAGTGGGACACATACCAATGCTAGGTAGAGGGGGCGTGGGTACAATGCTGACAAATGTTTAGACAATGTGTGTGTGCGTGCGTATGTGTGCGCGTGTGTGTGCGTGTGTGTGAGTGCGTGTGTGTTCCCATGCGTGTGTGTGTGTGCGTGCGTGCATGTGCATGTGTGTGTGCGTATGTGTGCGCGTGTGTGTGTGTGTGTGCGTGCGTGCGTGTGTGTGCATGTGTGTGCGCGTGTGTGTGCGTGTGTGCGTGTACAGGTATGAATAGACCTTACCCAGTCCTCCTCGTGCCAGTCGGCGTACATGGAGGCGCGTTTGCTTCTGCTCCCGTCCCCTCCCTCCCACGGCGCCGCCTGGCGAGACGGGGAGGTGCCGGCGCGGGAGGGGGAGGCGGGGTGTCTGGAGGGGGACCTGGAGGGGGAGCGAGAGGAGGGGGAGAGGGAGGAGGAGGAGGAGGGGGGCGGCGACGGGGTCGGGGGCCGCGCGGCAGCCAGCGCCAGGATGGCCGAGCAGAGCAGCTTGGAGTCGCACGCCGTCACCAGCTGGCGGGTCTGGCCATGGGGAGCACAGCGGTCACATGACCAACACCCCCTCATTCACTTCAATGAGCGACCAACCCTGTGTTCACACGGACGACAGACCAGGGAGGCAACCTACCTGCTACCGGCTGCCATTCATCTCCAATGAGAGGTGACGATTCACAGCCACGTGTGTCACAGGCGGAGGTTGCCAGCCAACTATCCAGGGCTGCTATAGGCTAGAGGTCTACTTTATGCAAATACGGGGCGACTACCAATGGGAGTGAAGGCTGCGTGAAAGTTGCGGCAACAAAAGAGCCAACCAATAAGCAACCACAGGCCAGGAACGCCCACGTGCCTCCCTCTCTCGTCGCCCGTGCGAGCTGCAGGGTGACTGCAGGGTTGCTACATGCCATGGAAGGGAGGTTCACACACAGAGGGAGCCCTCACCTTCTCTGTGAGCATGGCCAGCGTTCGCTCCAGGGCATTGGCCGAGCGCTCCTTGGCCGTGCGGGACAGACGCTCGGTGTAGTAGCACACCTGCGTCTTCAGAGTGTTTATCTGGCCAATCAGCTCCTTGGCTCGCACCACGTCCTGAGGCGAGAAGGCAGCGCCTTTGGACCCAGAGCCAGCTCTGTGTGTGCGTGTGTGTGTGTGTTGGGGGTGGGGGGGTGGGGGGGGGGTTGGGGAGGTTGGGGTGAGAGCAAAGTAGGTAAATAAAGGAAAACAAGGAAAGGGACCAGGTATCACACGACAACTTCACACAGTGACCTGGAAGTGCATCCGTAAACTACTGTAACTATTACAGCTCCCAGTCCACACGCTTAACACAATGTTGTGAGTTAGTGTGCTTGTCCCTTAAATATAAAGGGTCTGGGCACAGCTGGACAGACCCTAGTGGACTAACGTCTCTATGACGGTTCTCACAGATCCAAACGTATCAACCAAGGAGTTACTGTACAATGTAATACTGTCCCTATTTACAGGACTAGAGAAAGTTGTTAAGAATAATACATACAGTATATAAATCAATTATACTGCATTTATTAATATAGCATTTACTTATATTTGTATGTACAGTATTTACATATGTATTTCTCTGTGTGTGTGTGTGTGTGTGTGTGTGTGTGTGTCCCCTTGGGGGGCCCCCACCCACGGTTTGGGAGCCATTGTGCTGACTGACTCAGCTGTCATTGGGACACGTGCACATCACTCACTGCGTCCGGGCCTCTTCCAGCTTCTGCAGGAGCCTGCGGAGGCCACAGCCCTTGAAGCCCTGGTGGTGCGCTGCGGGGGCCCCGATGGTCACCACGTCATATGTCCGGTCTGGGGAAGGTAGGGGAGGGCAGGAGGAGGGTATAGAGGGCCAGGAGGATATAGGAGGGCAGGAGGAGGGTATAGAGGGCAGGAGGAGGATATAGGAGGGCAGGAGGATATAGGAGGG
>JAODUG010004480.1:0-10551 GCA_027564795.1 Aphredoderus sayanus
CCCGCCCACTCACCTGAGGGACTCGTGGTGCTCTGCCTGTAGCCCCGCCCACTCACCTGAGGGACTCGTGGTGCTCTACCTGTAGCCCCGCCCACTCACCTGAGGGACTCGTGGTGCTCTGCCTGTAGCCCCGCCCACTCACCTGAGGGACTCGTGGTGCTCTCCCAGGCCGTAGTGGAGCGTGCTGAGCTTCAGGAAGGCGGCGCGGTTGTCGCTACGGAGGCGTGCGGCCGGCGTCAGGTCCTGGATGGCTTTACGGGGGTCGCCCAGCCGGATGTGGCACTCTGCGCGGCGCTCCCGCGACTCTGGATCCCAGGGCGAGATCTGGAGGGGAGACGGGGACCATCACATCACTAATTACACCTTTATTACACTTGCTTCACTCTTTGTGAGTGTTGCTTTACTCTGTTTCTAAGTCTATGATCCCCAGACTGGTAGAGATAGCAATGGAACTCCATGACAGGACCCTAGCAATAGTCCCCACAGCAGAGGTGACAGTGTACCTCTATGACACGGTCCAGGACACTTATGGTATGACCATAGTCTCCTCTGTGGTGGGCAGCATGCGCCTCCTCCTGCAGCATCTCCAGCTCGTTTGTCTTCATCAGCTGCTCTTGTGCCTCCTGCTGGTCTGGAGTGCGTTGCAGCTGAAACAATGGAGGCAAAATATCAGACATAATTACATCATTACATTTGTTTGTATTATTATTTCTAATTATCGTAAAAGGTACTATATCCCTCCTGTTGTCCTTAAGTTTCTAACGCTTTGCCACCATAGGGCGGCATCTGATTGTGTGGTTATTTTTATTGTCAGTGTTGTCTGTATTTATTTCTTTATGTATTTTTTGTTGTTGTGCCTTTTAACCCTCGGGATTCAAATTCTGTGTAAAGATATAGGGGAGTAATGGCATCCTGAGCAGAGAATGACATCACATTCTTTGTTTACACAGCCTGGCTGTGGGTGGATGTTAGTGCATGTTCTGCATGTGTGGACCATTTGTTTTGGTCTTGAGATGCTGGTGCTCAAATGTGTAATAATAATAATAATAATAATAATAATAGTAATAATAATTATATAAAAATATATAATGAATATAATAATTCATACACTTTTTAGTGTACAGTTTAGACTTGAGTATTTATAGGTCTTCTTGTCGAGTGCTACACGTCAAAGTGTCTGAGGGCCACCTGCTGGTAGGGTGTTGCCGCTACACCCGATGACAGTGTGTAGCCACACTCACCACTGCTTCAAAGTCTTCCCTGGCTTCCTGAGTGCTGCCCTGCTTCAACAGGATATTGCCTCTCTGCAGTCTGGCCTGAGGAAGATGTGCAAGAGACAACTTTAAAAGAGATGTCTGTAGTGCACATCAAATACTGAGCTTTTTGTGATCAATCTGCCACAAAGAGCTAGTGATTTGGGTCATTTTGACCCGGAGGACAATACAAGGGTTAACAAAATCGCCTCAAGACAAATCAGTGGCAACTTCCCTTAATGGTGAGCGACATACTTTGAAACTGCATCTCACAGGTGGACTACAGGTGTTTTAAGTTCGATCTGACCACTTCTATCCATGTTCAGGACTGTGTAATGTCTACTTTTAACATTAGTTGTGCAAAGATTCTTTGCAAAAACTACAACAAAAAAAAAGGTTCAGGAATCGGCCGTGTTAACTTACAGCCAAGAAATCCGGCTTGAGCTCAATGGCTTTGGCCAGGTCAGGCAAAGCCGACTTTGATTTGCCCATAGCCAGAAACACTGCAGCTCTCTTGTAGTAGGTCAGGTAATTCTTGGAGTCGCCCTCTGAAAAATGGAAAATTATACTGTAAACCAATATTATTTCACTCCACTCAAAGCATATCACGTGAAACACACCCAAGTCCCACCATCTTATCTTCACCCAGTACACTCAGGCAATGAAGTGCAAAGAAAATATATGGTAGAGACTTCCTGCATTTTTTCTCATGCGTTATATGAAGAGGCCAGCCTGTCAGAATGACAGGAGGCATTATGAAACTTAAAGAGAAAAAAAAGAGAGAGACCTTACCCACAGCAGAGTGGTAGTGGGAAAGGGCTTCTGCCAGCTGACCAGCAGCCAGTAGCTTTCGACCCATCTCCAAGTGCTGCTCAATCTCCACCTGTGTTGCCCCCAAGACCCCTGTAACACAACACTGGATGTGCAAAATTGCTGGAAATACAACGCCGCCAAAAGGGCGGGTTACAAATGAGCAAGTTATGTAGGTCAGTGGAGGTACTCCTTCTGTGGAAAGGCTTCATACTGTGTTGTTTATACGAGGTTGACATTTTAAAACAAAATACATTTACTGCATTTGTTGAAGAGCTCGCAAACCATTTAACTATTTTTATATCATACAATGCAAATTCAAATGACACTTGTTGGCTGTGTGTACGTTACACCCTATTTTTACGTTTGCGGTGCGGTGCTGTGCGGTGCGGAGGGTGGATAGGCGGCAGATAAATTACCAGCAATGACACTTTCATACACGCTTATTGGTTTAAATAGTGACGTGTTTAAGTTGCACTGAATCTTGAATAAGGTGCCTGTACTGTAGCCGGTCTTACCGTCCAACTGGAGGTCTAGGATGACACAGAGAAGTGACAGGCAGAACAGGATCCCGCTCAGACCATTCCGCTGACTAGATTCCATTTCCATAATCATTTATACTTGATACCTATGTGCACCTGTCCGCTATTGTCCTGGTGCAGACGTCGCTTTGTGTCATTGGAACTGTGCTTCTTGTCATTAACGTCGTTTTCCAGCCAAACCTCTCTGAAATTTCGATACAGCTACGACGGTATATTTACGGTCCCAGTCTAAAAGATTTCCGTGTCAATATATGCGAGCTGCACTGTTCCGTTCCGTCGAATTCTTCAAGTTACAAAATGTCCCGAATCGGGCATCGTCGACAGCACCCCCAAGACAATATAAAAATTCTTACAAAAAAGCAATACGCAACATGATGTTGAATAAGTCCATCAGCTGATAGCTGTATGCTTACGAAACCAAACTTCTCAGTTTCGTGCAGTCCCTCGCTCTGACCGGCTCTGCCCTACATTTCTTCGGGTGGTCCAGTCCGCACTGTACACATCCGCGTTTCCTTCACAACGTGGGACGCTCTCATTGGAGGAAACGTCATTCGCAAATAGATGACACGCCCATGTGATTGAATGGTGGGGATTCATATTTCTCTCATGAATGTTAGTTAAACATGGGAACGATTTTTATGACACAATATGTTTATTGTGGAGAATTGTAATAAACACGAATAGACACAAACACACAAGAATAGACATAATAAAACATCTAAATTCTTTCTGACAATTCATGAGCATGCCCGAACCCTAATAAAAAACTATTTATAAAACTGTACATAACATTGCAATAACAAATAACGGTTGCCTACACTTTACATGAAGACAATCACCTTTGACGATACCCTTTCTAACAAAATATTGATTTAGTTATTATTTACACGAAAGTTAAATGCATATAGTATGTAGTTATGGGCTACAGTGTCCATAATAATAACAATAATAATGTGTTATTGTTTTGCGGAAATAAAGACTAACATTGATATTATTAGTGCAGAATCAACAATTGACTTTATCATTATATATACAGTGGTGCTACAATACTTTCTTCAGTTATGTCCTATAGGCCCGACCCACCTATTATATGGACCACAGATGTCCATCAAAGCTATATGGCCCTATGGCCCATGTCACTCTATAATATATATATATATATATATATATATATATATATATATATATAAAAGTCACCAGGGACATTTCAAACAGCAAATGCCTCCTCACATTGTAGCCTACCACTTATTATTGTTTGAATTTTGATTGACGTTGTACAGGGACAGTGACCCACAAGCTCCATCCGTGGCCCCTTGGCTTTTAGACGTAGGCATTTCGTCCGTAAGTGCTGGCAACTACACTCCTTGTTGGATCGGGTCCGGAGTATACGGTTCCCCTGGGCTGATAGGGCAGGGGGCTGTTGCAAGGGCAGGATAAAAGACATGCATACGTCACAACACGCAGCTACAGTTCATGTGAACAAGGAATATGTTGTTGAACAGAGAGACAATGGCCAGGAAAGATAAGATAAGATAAGATAAGATAAGATAAGATAAGATAAGGGAAAGTGAATGCAACAGCATAAGACAACCAATACTGCCCATGCAGTACCAATACAATATACTACTACACTCTAATACAGTCAGCTTTTAGAAGGTTAAGCATATTTTAAGGCTGTTTAGCGTTTACGGACTGAATAGGTTAATAGTTAATGCATGCTGTGAAATGAATAGCTTAGTTATAGCCTTGATGACACACTGCTGTCATTTCGCAAACAATGTTTGCTTACAATGGCCTCACAAATGTGCTAGCCTAAATGTAAGTGGATTTGGATAAAAGTGTCTTTAAATGCTATAAATGTAAAATGTAAATGTAGGCCTACAGTACCAGCTGGTACAAGTAGGCCTACTGCATGCTTGTGACACTTAATCATAAACAGTAGTAGGCTCACTATTTCTCTTCTGTGCTCAGTTTGCAGGAGCAGGTCAAACACGATCCCCCAGCGATGGCCAACACGGCTGAGCACCAGCCAATGTAGAGTCCCTCTCCGATTTCAAACCTGAAACATCCAGCAGGGGGCAGTCAGGTCACAGTCAAAGACACTGCTTGGCTTTCAGGCCTCTAATACTTTGACGCTGGTTGTTGAATTCTAACTTACTTCGTCCCAGGATAGAATGGGTCAAAAAACGTTTGAGTGATGTTGAAGGCATACCACGACACGGAGACCATTGTGCAGAGACCTTTAGATACACAGAACCGTAAATTAGGCTACAAAAAAGTTAGTTTCAAAATCATATGAATGATTAGTGAAATGGAACAATAACGATGCTGTCATTGTTCTACCATAATTTTGTTTGCTTACATTTGCTCATGTATGACCTGTTAATCTATTGAAAAAGTTTATTATTTGTCATTTTGTTAAAAGTGTCTGCTGCTTTAAAACCCTCCTGTTGTCCTTGAGTTTAAAACCACACTACCATAGTGTTCCAGCAGAGGGTGCCAACCGCGGCCAGTCATATGTCCGTGTTGTGGTTGGCGCCCTCTGCTGGAATTAAAAGTTACTGCACTGGGTCATTATAGGGTTAAACATAAACGTAGTCTTGGAGTTCACCTAAAGCTCACCTTGGAGTATAAACATGACTCCAGCAGTTCCTGCAATTCGCCCCTTGAGAACGTAATTCTCTCCCCCGGCTTTTGAGCACTGAACCCCAATGAGGGCCGCCACCAGTCCGAAGGTCCCAAACACGATCGCTGCGATCATCAAGGCACGCGAGGCCTGTATGTACCCTGCACAATCCAATTAACAGCAATGAAAATAGAGCCACCTGATTTATAGCCAGCGACTCATAGCTAACTTTCAATAAAATAGTATGATTTGCTCATAATAAATTTGCATTGAAATTTGAAAATGACAATATGGCTGTAGGCCTGTGGAGGCCGTCAACATATTGCTTAGCATATTGTATTTACATACTGTAGTTAGGTTAGCTGTGGCAAATTTGAAAAGTGCTCTGACAATGAAATTAAGTAACAACCATCCTTTTTGTGGAATAATCATGTGGCCTTTCAAAAACATGAAATCATTAATGTGAAATAGCAATACTGCTATTTTGTAAATATATATTTTTAAATAATAATCACGTTAGAATATATTATATTAGAATATATTAAATTTTAATCCATGTGCCATTTACATACAACCAGAAATAAATCAATCAATGTCTGAAAGTAAACTATTAAGTAGGCCTATTATGCTGAATCAGCATACCGTTTAAGGCAAGCAGAGATGGAAACTCTCGACAGTTGTGTAGGCCGGTCGAGTCGGAGGCGCAGGACATCCACAGGTTTTCATAGATGGTGGAGGTGGTTATGACACTACCATCCACAGTTGACACCTTCCAGTAGCGGTTCGGCAAGGCTATCCCTACCATAACCCAGCCCACGAACGCTAACAGCAAAGCCACAACCTCCACAATAGGATCCATGTCTTCTCAGTGTAAGCTACCGTATATCCTCCTTGAGGTATCCAGGTGTATTTGTGCAATTGAAAAATCTGTTTAATGTATATTATGTATCCAAGAATCTAATCAAAGAATGTCGCCTACATGTCAGTGGGTTTGTATGTCGGCAAGGTTCAGTGTGCCCAAGAGATATGTTCAGTTAAATGATTTACATCACCTGTTTTCTCTCTCTCCACCCCCTCAGATATAGATTATCTTATTTAGCATTTTACACCCCTGAAACTGAACAGGTGTTTATCGGTTGACAAGAGTCCAATGGTCAACCCCACACAGTTTGCCTGTTGCCATACCTTTCATTATAAGTGTGTCACGGTGATTCAGTTGGAATTGGTGGGAAGAGGCAGGTTATCTAGACTAGAGTTTCTTAACCTAAATCATAATTCATCATAATTTCTATTTTTAAGATATTACGTTATAGTGCATACGTTCCAACGTAAATACTTGTGATCTTTTTTGTAAAATATATTAACTTGGAATAATTCACAATCACCTACTCTGGACAGTCTCCTTCCTACTCTGGAAGTACCCATTTACTCTCTATTCCAAGGGGGATCTAATAAAGGAGGGGAAGGGGGGGGGGGTTCTCCCAGTCCATCCCACATTGTGTTTGTCTGCTTCACACCTTTCTATTCTTGAGTCCTGCGTCAGTCAACAAGGCAAAGTGCAATAATAAGGGTAATACCTAACTTGCATCTTGGGACCAAGCAATTATTGGGGTTTAGGAAATTTGCGAGTTAGCCTGCCCATGTGAAAAGGTCAGGTAAGGAAGTAAAAACAGTGCTAGTTAAAACCCCGCGTGTTGTCCTCTACGTCAGAATGACCCAAAGCACTAGCTCTTTGTGGCAGATAGAGGGCGCTAAACCTAATTTTACAGATTACACATACGTATGATGTGCACTGCTGGCACAACAAGGTGTGTGTTTGATACCAGAGGACAACAGGAGGGTTAAAAGTCACAACACACATGCATAAACAAATTATTAAGATTAAATACACTCAGCAATGACAACTGAAAAACACACAAATCATACACAATCAGATGGCGCCGCCAGGTGGCCAAATATGAGATTTTTGAGTACATTACGAGAGTTAATAACAACAAATCTGAGATATGTTACAAAAGTGGCGTTTGAACATTGCTTGTAACAGCGGTTGGAGGCTCTGAAGTGAGTATAATGACTATAAACCACATGTCCTGCCTTTGTTTCCTGTACGCACCTAACCTGGATTCTGCCCCACCATAAATGTTTAATGTTTATAACTGTTCGCCAATTCATGTTTTACTGCTTGCCATAGAATAACTTTAACATATTGAGTGTCAATATGACATGCCACAATATGCAACATTGGTAAGAAATTGAGAACAGCCTATTTTCTAAATATTTGTAACAGACTCCTGGAAAAGATATTTATAGCTTTCCAGTTATCTTAACATGTTGTTTTTGTGACTGCATAACATTGTAGGGTTGTTCAGATACGACCCTATAATTTAGTAAAATGACCGAGATTAAATGTTTACTTTGACAATGTGAGGATCATTCCATGTTGCACCTGATTGTTTGCTTAAAGGGAGGTGTTTTTCATGTTTCACATTAGCCATGAGGGATGTTCAAGATGGAGCATCATCTTTTTCTTTTCTTTACCATATGATGATTTAATCAGTGAATATTTTAACATACAAGTGGTTTTCTCAACAAAATAATGATTTGTTGGTAAATTAATTATATTATTTTTATTTGTTTTATCAGGTCAGCCAACATGGAGGCAATGTTTCTGCAAACATCTAGTGGTGGGTACAGAATGCCAGTGAGAAAACAAACAGACATTGCTTAGCAAGCTAATCACTCTTGGTATAGTCCAATCCATCACAGTTTTCAAACGAAAGAGGATGTTTGTCTTCAACCCTATGACCCATGTAGTTTCTGTCCGGTCAGATAGATGTTAATAAGTAACACTGAAAGACACTGATAACATCACACGACAGAGAGCCCTCATAAAGTGTCCTGTTGTAAAAACTTTCCCATCTGGGACTTGAGCCCTCTTGAATCACTGAAGATGTTTCACACCAACTGAACTACAGTAGGCCAAGCACATTGTTTCGGAATCTAAACAAAATGTTTAAGAGCCATTATGAAAACATATTACCATCACCATTAAACAAGTTAATCAGTCACATCTAGTGAAATATACTCCATAGAGAATATGAATAAAGAAGGGGGAGGGGGTCAATAGTCTATTGGAGCAAGTATAAAAGGGAACTGTACTTCAGCCGATCAATTCATTCAGTTCTTAATGAAATTATTTCATATAGGCATGTATTGTAACAAATGACAAAACAGAATGAGCACTGCACCTTGCTTTTTAATAATTAGCACTAACAACTCTTTATTCCATTTCCGTTATTTTATTTATGGAGTCTGAAAAATAACCTCAATCATGGCATGAGGTAAACTTCAAGATGTTAAACACAAATTATAAAAACGAAATGGATATAATGTCCAAAGGTTATAAATTATTAATGTATTATTCCCGTCACATCATACAAATACAATAAAACATATTTGGTGGTGCAAACTGCATGATAGGTATAGGACGCAACCCATGTATGCTTTTGTCAAGGCTTTTCTATAAGCAGCATAGCTGCCTTAACCTCAAGCAAATTATATCTATGTTCACCTGACCTTTGGCTTGACTGGCCACACCGGTTACAACCTTAAAAGATCTTAATGTAAAGAAACATTAAAGAGACAAAATCAAATGACAAACACAATTGCACTTTTAAATCCTTTTCATTCCCCACTTACAAAATCCACCTTTTCAAATGCCAACGTCACGGGGTTATGCATTAGGTGAATGCTACAATTTTATCCATACTTATAAATGAGACTAACACCTGGCTTATTTGTATTTACACTGGTTAGTTTAGCTGTGGCTAAATGAGAAACAAATAAGCAATAACTATCAATGGTGAAAACAGAAAATGGCATATATCTAAATATTAATGTGCAATTTAAATACATTAGAAACCAAAGCAAAAACTTATATTAAATTGCAAACATGGCTGCAGCCCGGGAAGTTATCTCCTTGGGGTTTTGTTCAACAAAAGTCAAAACAGAATTTTCTACATGTTACAAAAAGTGTTGTCAGCGGCCATCTTGGAGACTTTAACGGTCGTTACAACCAAGGCCCTCCAAGGTTTCCTTTACGATTTGGCTCCCTTTGCCACAGCCAATCCGATGAGACCCGCCAGCCCTGCCACGCCCAGGCCAATCCCCCCGACGATCGCCATGCCAACCAAGCCATCTACAGGATGACAAGATATGAATTTCAAAAAGGTCAGGCACGTGTCTCATTAACAAGACCATAAACTAACCCAATAGACGTCTACCAACAACACATCACCCAAGGTTAACCCTTGTGATGTCCTTCGGGTCAGAATGATCCAAATCACTAGCTCTTTGTGGCAGATAAAAGGCGCTAAACCTAATTATACAGCTTACACAGACATATGATGTGCACTGCTGGCACAACAAGGCGTGAGTTTGAAACCTGAGAACAACAGGAGGGTTAAAAGGCACACAAAAAACAACACAAATACATAAAGAAATAATAAATAAAGAAATTCCATTTAAAGAACACAAAATCACACAATCAGATGGCGCTGCCGGGTGGCCAAATACAATATTTTTAAGGACATCACGAGGGTTAATAAAAGAAGTAGATAGAGTTCTACCAGATTCAGACACTACAACAATTATATAAAATGTGCTTGCATTACCCTTCTTCAGAGCCTTGACTATTAGCTTTTCTAACTCCAGGGCCTGCTTGTTCCCTGGCTCGTTCTTGAGGAGTGTCCGGATGTATTTCAGAGCTTTCTCGTACTCCTGGATTACAGAGAAGAGGAATAGGGAAGGAAGGGGAGTGTAGGGGGATAGGTTAGGAGGAGAGAGGATTAGGGAATTTTGGGAGTAAGAGAAATGGCGAAAGGGAGAGAGAGAGAGAAAGAGAAGGATAATTCAGCTTTTGTTGTGTATCGTTACACCTATACTCTGTGAATGTGCCAGCTCTTCCAAAAGAAAGAAAAAATCACGTCACCTTTAGTCTGTAGTTGGCCACGGACAGGTAAAACAAATAGTCCCGGGAATCATCCCTCGTTCCCTTATGAACCAGCTCTGGAAACAAGGATTAAGTGATAGATATGGTTTATAACCTAAACACAGTTATCTCTTTTCAGCTCTTAAAGACCACTATAACCGGGCCTTCTAATAACATTTAAGCAAGATATATGCTAATCGTTTGAAAGTTCATTCAGAAATTATTTGGCCATGGATTTTATAATTAGCCATTAAATTTTAATAGGCAAACTCACCCTCCAAAAGTCCAATTCCTTTCTTAATGTCATCCGTATACTTGCTTCTGATCAGA
>JAODUG010004481.1:0-10551 GCA_027564795.1 Aphredoderus sayanus
TATATATATATAAAATAAGGGTTATAGTGTTACTCAAGACCTGACCCATGCATTTTTAATGTATGTCAGTAAATCCAACTACTTGGATAAGACCTTGGTGGTCAAAATGTTGCAACAATACGTTTCTGGAGCTATTCTCCTCTTTCTTTATCTAGATCCATCTGATACATATTCATCCTTTACACTCTTACCTCTAATGAGAAACTTACCTTTAATCATATTTGGAAAGGCCTGTCCCAATTTATTCTTCAGCTCACATCTGGAGACTATCCGGCCTTCTGACAGGTTGGGCACTAGGACAACTACAGCCAACACCGCCAGCAGCCCAAACCTCATGTTGACTGAAGATGAAAGAAAATTGGTTAAGATTGATTTTACTTAATTAATTTTAGATTAAAACAATGCCATTATCATTGACATGACAACAGAACATTCATTTGCATGCACCACACCACATGCCAGAAACTTTTCAAAGCAAAACTGCCATCACAGAATTAATTTAAGATAGATATTAACATAAAATATAATATATATAATATATATATATAACAAACAGAAACAGTGGATAGACTAGCTTAAAATACTAAGGACTACCACTGATACTAATTATATACTGTATGCATTATCATATTGTAAAATTGTATTGTAATAACAACATTTAAAAAATAATTATTATATTAATAATAATACTAAAAATAAAAATAATAAGAATAACAACAATAATAATAATAATACAGTGAAAATACAGTGAAAAAAAGTAATGTATCTAAAATACTACAATTGTAAAAATAAGTAATAATCTAACATAATGTTTTTAGACATTTTTGCATTTGTGGGATATCAATGAAAAACGTCATATTGCTTTCATCCATATAGATTGTTCCTTACCATTCATAGTTAGATTTATTCCCTAGGTTTTGACTTGTTACAGCTGGACTCTTTCTGTAAGAGTTGGCAAAGTTCATATATAGTGATGATACCATCACATGGAAAGACCATATTTGGTTGTACTGGAGGAAGAAGATTTTATCTTTGTGTATGCAATACTCCCAATACTCCAGTAATACAAAGACCCAATGTATTTGGGAATTCATGCCATTTTTGAACTGGACCTCATTGTCATATATAACAGTGGCGTTAAGTAAAACACCAAACAACATAATAAAACATTTTAAAGAAATTAAAATTACAGTAGGAAGGAACATATAGCTACAAGGCTAAACAGAGTGGCTAATTCGTGATGTGCTCTGTTCTCTGTGTGTTGGTCCTGGTATTATTGCATGTGCTTGCATTACAGTCCCCGATGATGTATAGAATTGTGCCAGTATTGTGCCATTTTGCAGCTGAATTTGGTTCATATACTGGTATAATCATGAGACTGTTGCAGCTGTAACATTGGAATGTCCCCTCAAGGATAAATCTTGTTAAAAATAAGAACTGTGTGTGATCTTATCAATGGCCTATTGGGGACAATGGCACCTGTATGTGATCATGTGTGATGATGTTTTTTCTGCTGTGTCATACTCTCATAGTATGCCTTTGTTTGTCTATAGCCTTTCTCAGAACTACAATGAAAGCTCTTTCGTGTGCTGCTACCTGTAACATGAGTGAAAGATTATGGCACATAGCAGTGTATAGTACTATTGTAGGCCTACTGCCTCTAGCAAATACACAACATAGTTCCTTGTTACTGGTGGTTTTATTAATGTAAGAAGTTATAGTCATCACCTTCAAACTGTATTGAAAAATTAAGTACAACATAAAGTTTGGTTTCACACAGGCTACAAACCAATAGAAAATAATAATTACAAACTATGTCATAACACTATTACACAAATTAAACGTATCTTGCTGGCTTATTATGGACAATGATCAGCTTTTAACTCCTATTCTTAATACGTCTGCATCAGGCTATATTTCTCGTAGTGAAATTGTGACATCTGTATGTATCCCAACAAAATGCAGAACATAACCTTTTACCTTTACTTCCCATAGGCTCTATATTTTTCTATACCACCAAAACATTGTAGGGACATGTCCATATGCAAACCTATGCCCTCGTATCAAAGATATGGAAAAAATATGGTTGTGTGCATTGTTCAACCTCAGATGAAGGTAGATAGCCTATCTCAACTTTTAAGGAAGTTTCTGCACACCTACTTATGAAGCGTGTAGAATGCAAATCTCATTTCAAAACGCTAAGGAGTGTGCAGAGTTGGTTAAAACATTTTAAAGTAAACTTTTAAGCACTTTTATTTACTTCCATAAAACCCCCATGGACAGAAAAGGGAAGAAACCTTGGAAAGGGACTACAGAGAGAGGAATCCACCCTTCCAGGACAGTTAGGGTGCAATAGGTGTCATAGGACAACATGAATGAGCAATTATACATTGAATGTAATGTATCACATTGTGCAGAAAATAAGAACTAAACCAACATATATATTGAATTTGATGAATTTATAAACAGGAAGTGGGGCCGGCCTACACATGTTTGTCAAAATGGAAGAAAAAAAAAAAAGAATAATATATAATTATTATATTTAATATATCCTAATATATAAAATGTTTCATGAAATTATTTCATGGACTTCTGTTTTGTTCTATGGTTTTGTTATATTTCTTACAATAGGTCCAGTAGATTACTGCCAGCTAGTGGATGTTTCTATATTGTCCTGAACAATGTTTTATATTGAGACCTGACACACATCTGACTCCCATTTGTAGTATACCTGGATTTAACATTAGTGTCTGTTTATGATATTGTAGCATCCCAGAGTGGTGGGACTTGGCCACCACTATATTGGTTGCTTCACTTGTTATTGACCAACTAGTGGATTTCTTTATCTTCTTAGCTTATGTCATTTTGAGTTAAGAAACATTGTATTTTCAACATACTGTTCAAACTGTTATCCTATTTACCTTGGCTCCTTCATTACTGCTTGCAACTATATTTCTAGATGTTTTGCAAGCCGCTGTAAAGAAAATAGACCTTTCTCTTCCCACTCATCCACAGCAATTTTTGCGCATTTAATTTTCTTTTGTCCCTTTTCTGACCTGCAGCATTTAGTTCAATTTGTGGTTGATTGTGGAACATTGAAAGGCATAAGGCATACACAATTAGGGGAACAGGTCCCCTGGTGTCAGTTTATCTCCCATCTCTTTCCATTTCCAGAGGTTTAGGGTATTTTGATTAATACATCTGGCTTAATGATATGGGAAGGAATCTAGATCTAAACCTGATTCTAAATCTACAGCACAAAGTTGAGACCTAATATATATATAGTTCTATGGTTGAGATCACGGTTAAAAGAAATGTGGTTAAAGTGAGTTTCTGTCGATGCAGGCTGAAGCGATGGGTATGTGGGTACAGGAGATCTCACCTTTGCCCAATATTATTCAAATAACTTGATGAACTATACTATACTAGACTATAAAATGAACAACTAAAAACTATAAATGTTGACAGTTACATTTTACATGTGATTTTATTGAGCAGGAAAATATATACATACTGTATATTGTAAATTTTTCAGGTGTATTAAAAATAGAGCAACCAAATATTGCTGTCTATAGGAAAACAGTATGACAATAACTGTCATACAATGAGATGTGCTGGACACACAGAAACATTAGTCATTATTGTGATAATATATTTTTGCTGTTGCAATAGGACATGGGCAAACTTAACATTAGCACCTCTTTACACCAATGGTATTTTTTCTATGATTTCAGTCATCCAGTCAAGGAAACACTTCTTATTTTTATATTAAGTTTCAGTCTGTAAAAGCACCGACTGCAGTCCAAATTGCTCTTGGTAAGTTGTCTCTCGGGGGCGCTGTTGTTGTATAGAAGGACTGTGGCGAATTATATTAAGAGTCTGTAAGATGCGGAGGTCATAGCTCTGTTGGACATCTTCTTCATACTGATGGATGGGAGCGCTAAGTGACTGGTGAAGGGTTGGAATTGTCACCCTGTAGCAATTAATATAATAGAGTTATGGAATAGCCTACATGTCATGTCATTTTACCATGTTGCTATAATAATTAAAATGTGATACATTAGTTTCACTTACTCATATTCCTTTCGGTGAACAGTATGCACTCTACCAATCTGACCTGGGTACAACCCATACACGTCTCTCCCTTGGCGATGTCTTCTAGAATATAAACAAGTCAAGTCAAGATGGATTTCTACGCAATACTTCTATGTAATGTAAACTTAACATGCTTCTATTGAGATACACAACTACATGAATAATGAATCAAGGATAATAAAAACACAGCAAAGTGTACAACATTTGAACCCTGTTTGAATATAGCCTAATCAAAGACATTTAATATAGTATTTGATGTTCATTTGTGAAAATATAATGAATATGTGTTTGTCCTATTAAAGTGTTTCATGAATTAAAAATTACATTATTGTCTCATTTTGGTCAGCCCTTCTCTGAAGGGGTTAAAGGGCCACAAAGAGGTACAGTACAGTTGGTTATAGGCACATTTCAACAACCATTTAAGGGAGATTGGAGATTGGCCAAGAAAATTAAAACATTTTTGCAGATGTTAAATAACTTATTTTAGTAATCTGGGACCAGAGTGGAAGAACACTACAATGTACTTATTCAGTTTAGCAGCCAAATGTGGATTTAAATGATTACAGGATGCAGTCAAGTTCAATAGAGGACACATATGGAGGAGTTGAATTATCTAATCCTAACGATTTTACTTTTAAAAGCTATAGCATTCAATCGACTGCAGCAAATAAGATTTGTAAAAAGGATATGATATTATATAATAATTACAAAATAAATGAGGTTGCTGCTCAAAATTAAGTAAATTTTTCTTGTTATTATGGCTCTGACTCATTTTTCTCAATGGGGCCTGTGTATCTTGGACCCTCCAAGAACTGTGTCCTAAACAAGAAAAGCGAGTTTTAGTGCTATACCTGTGTTCACTTACCTGTGGGTAACTGCAATGTCCTGGGTAGATTCCTGTCTCTGTCTGAACTCATGCAACCTAACAGCCACTCCTGGTCCAGCCATTACAGAGGCTTTATCTGTGCAGAAGGGGGTCAATATGTTTCTTCGTCACCGTGCGAGGTGAGACCAAGGAACAAAACAGCAGTCTTAGCTGTTTCTGAGAGCAGGTTGATGTGTACTAGCGGCAATTGAAGTAAATTTGGATGACACACAGAAATGGTGATTAGTAAGAGGAAAGCTGATACAGGCCTATGTCATGTAAGGACTACTTTCCTCTATTGTGTAGGCTCCAATGCAAAAGCATCCATGTGTGGAAAAGAAAAAACAAGGCAATTCTTAGACACTACTCCTCTCCTCTCCAGATAACTGCAAGGGATCCAGGACAGAGAAACTCAATACTGTATATCAGCTCTCACAGAGAAAATTGACACGGCTAGCAACTGCTACATACCACTGTGATAATGCAGAAACATATCCTGGATACGTATAACGCAGCATTTTTATTTAATACTCTAGTCTCTTATATTGTATTAGTATGTTGAATTTTATTGCATCATGTATTTTTCTGTATATCACTTTATAAACAGTTTCTGAAATATTACAATAAATAAAAACATTTTGTGTTTTTTTTTAAAGTTGCTTTTAATACGTGGTTATGTACATCCTTTAAAACTGTCACATTAATAAAGGTACCCAACTCGATCAACGAGTTTGGTACCTTTATAAATGTGACGTGAAAATGATGCTATGACTATATGCCATCTGCAAACAAGCTGCTGGAGAAGGTTTCTTGATATATGTACTTAATCAAATTAAAAACACCTATCCTTTCAATGACATGGGTCATTGAAAGGATAGGGCCCACAAGGCACGCATTGCCAAGGCTGGGATAGAAATGTGTGGTGCGGTCTGCGCCGCTATATTTCTTTCAGCGCGCAGACATGCTCTAGGATCTTGATATTTACTGAATTTGGCAAAAGCTGTGTTAAATCGTTGACTCAACCTTTAAGTTTTGGTTTAGTTTAGGCAATAAACTGCTTAGATGGTTAAAGTAAAATGACAAGATATGTTCACGCAGTTCACATAACCATTGCTTCATTAAACGTTGCGTTAAAAATACAAATTTAGTTTAGGCATAGGGCCTACTTGGAATAATAATTTAAAAAAATCGCGCCTGGATCATGGATGCCATGAGGAGAGGGAAGTCGTCCCAAATCTGCCTCTCCGTGACGTCACGAGATTTCCTCCGAACAAGCGGCAGCTGCCTGGGCTTGTGGCGGAGCCGCAATCTCTGTCGCTGCAATTTCCTTCTGGACCGACTATTTTTCGGTACCGCGGTTGGGCACAGCATCGGCAGCAATGGATACATCTTCGTTTTTCTATTTTCACCACTGACCGCTTCATCCTTAAAATCATTCACCGCGTTGGATGCTCGGGTGCTCAAAAAGGGGGTGTCCCTATCGTTCTTCGACTACCAGGTAAAATAGTTTAATTTTATGATGAATTAAGGAGGATGATGGCAAATATGGGGATGATATACACAACTAGAGTGTGTGTTCCGTAATTTTGGACGTGAAAGCGTTTGTTTCGAGCCCAAATGGGTGGAAACTAGCATGCTAGTAGTAGGCTGCTGCTAGCGTGAACGCACGTCATTTGCAAGTTTAAGGATGCGGCGCTGGGGAGCATCGCATGGGACATAGTAGGCGAAACCACGTGACTACACGAGGTACCAAAACCCCGTAGAAATCTAAATCTGAACCCGACATCCACCGCGGGATTCAGTGTCTTTTAATTTTAATGTAAATTTTTGTGTACGAAAACGGAAACCTTTGCCTGCGGTCGTGAACACTGATCCCCGAGGATCCGCTTTCGGCTACCTTTGGCTGTGTATCACGTGGGTTCACCCACAGTGTCCTTCCCGGAACGGACCTGCGGGGCTGTGATGCTGCTGCAAAGGGAGGGCTACCATGATGGGCTGGTGATGTCTGGCCTCGGCCCATCTCAGTCTCCTTGCGCCACAACGACGCCCTGTCAGTACAAAACCTTAATGTCGCGCCGTCCATCGTTGGGTGATACCACAAAAACAACATTGGAGTCTGCGCGAGGTTAATTCCGAAAAAAAACAAACAAACATATAATGTCAAAACAGAATGGCTAGTCAAGTAGCATCCCGCTAGCTCCACGGGCTCCTTGTGATAAGTCATCACAGGCCAAGTTGCACAACAATCTATATGACCCTCCTGACACACAGTCGCGTTTACTATACATTAGCGAGCATCTATTAATTAGAATATCAATGACTGTATATACACCCAACACTAATATATGACAGTAAAACACGCCAAGCAGATGTTATTATGTAACAGATAATGTCACCACACGCCCTTGAAACAAAAACAGTTTTTTTTCAATATTTGTTTTCAGTATTGAATAAGCTAACCACCTACAATACATAATATTATTTGTAGGGTACAATCTAAACAGTTGACATATATAAATTCCAGCTCGTGGCCATCATTGTTTTTGTTGTCAGTATAAGGCTCAGGCTTGTGATCAAAGCAACTGCTTCATGATTGTGAGTGTGTCTGTTATGAGTTTTGGAAATGTGGTCTCTATCTTTTGAAATATGAAATAAACACAATATTTTGAGAAATGTTGGTAATTAATAACTCACATCTCTGTAATGTGTTAAGAGTGGGATTAGGTTTTCTACAGGTCATATACTGTGACCACCTGCTGTATTTTGAATGGCATTTTAAAACAACTGGAAAAAGTGTAATACAAATAAATCTGGTTTTATGGGTTACGTAATGACTAGGATTGATAGGGCTGAAGAACCCCAATGACTCACAATGTCCCAGGGAATCCCCAGCAATATTAAAGCAGTGTTTAATTATTATTAAAGATAATATAAAAATTAATATTCTGATCAGACACAATATGCTATTATCTGGTGTCCTAACAACACAAACTAATGAATGAAGTAAGAAGACACCATAAAGATGGAGACCATATCATTTGAAGGCAAGCATAAAGGTGTCAGAGAGAGAGTAGGAAAGCTGAGGGAGGCAGCAGGGAGGGAGCCCAAATGCAACGGGAAACTTATTCCAGCTCATAACAATGACTTTTGGCCTCATGTAAGTGTTTGTAAGGGGAGGCAGGCGAGCCGTACAGACCTGTTTATTATGTGTTGTTTTTTTTCTTCTTTTCCTCACTCCCACTGCTTCCTTCCACTGTGACTCACCGTGGAACGCCTGAAGACAGAAAAGGAGTGTGAGCTAGACTAATGTGCACGGATTGATTAAGAGCGCGACAGAGGAAAGAGGTTGAAAAAAAGAAAGAAAAGAGAACAC
Organism: Aphredoderus sayanus; assembly: GCA_027564795.1. Lineage (NCBI taxonomy): Eukaryota > Metazoa > Chordata > Actinopteri > Percopsiformes > Aphredoderidae > Aphredoderus > Aphredoderus sayanus. The sequence goes on from JAODUG010004481.1 coordinate 8,334, forward strand.
CCTTCCCTCCCAAACACACACCTCAGGAAAAGGCAGGTCACCCCTGGTGTGTGAGGTGGGGAAGAAAAGGAAAGTGCGTCCGAAACGGGGTTTTTGATTGGCCCAGAGCACTGGAGACTGTGCGGTTGCGGGGAGTGGGTGTGCGTCTCATTGGTCGACGCACACGGGGACAATTGACCCGCCATCAGCAGCACCTGAACCCTCGGCTGGTCCCGCCCTGCCCTGCCCGCTCCACGCTCACGGCAGTAAGGGGAACCACGAAGATAAGCCGCCATGAGCGACCAGAATGTCGTCAAGGAGGGCTGGGTCCAAAAACGAGGTGAGTGCGCTTGATTTTCTTTATCGAACAGCAGAGCAAATCCTCACATACTTTAGTCCTCCAAAGGCCCTTCCATGTGAAATAAGAGCTCTATTTCCTCCATGTTTACCTTCATGCAACCAAAGCCCTCTCAAATGTGACTGGTCAATATACTACTCTGACTACAAACAGACTAGAAACAGGACATTTTTCTATGAAAATCTTGTGCCATTGCATACAGATTCTGCATTCATATGCTATTTGTTTATAGACATTAACTGCTTACTATCAAAAGACTTTCTTGTACAATTTTTCTTTTATCATATTACCTGGAATTTGAGAGAATTGTGAACATTATTTAGCCTTATTAAAACCATCCTGATATTGCAAACTCCTCCTGTATGATTGGCTTTACTTAAAATATCAGTCTGGTAGCGTCTTAATAATGCCATCCTAATCTTGCAAGATTTGACTACTTTGTGCCGTAAATATCATTCTGGAACCCCTCAATTCAAGAGCATTTGTTGACCGAGAGGAAAAGTCAGCAGTCAGAAGTTTTTTCTGAGATCATTGTATGTACATAGGCTCATTGTCATTCCATTACATGCTTGAGAAGGTAACTGGTAGTGTGTCAATCTTTTAGTTTGTGAAATGCAGTGAATCTTAGTCTCTGTGTAACCTTATTAAAAGAATGGACAGCAGTGAAGTCAAATGAGCTGGTGAGATCAGGAAAGGTACAGTTTGTAAAATCAATTGATCTCTGATCTGTCAGTCCAGCTATCCAACTGTCAGTCAGCTAGTGAATCACCAACCTATCAGCATGCAGGTAGCCTAGATACTGGCAATGTACATGCTAAAATCTTTGCCACTTGGGATTGGTTGAAGTAGTTCGACTACTAGCTGTTTACTGGCCTGCTAACAATATATTGAAAACTTTTTGCACCGCCTGGATAACAGTTTTCACCTGAGAGTTCCCAGATTTTTAAAGTGTAATATGATATAAAATATGATATTTTATCAGGATAACGATAACTTGCCACAGAGGAAGTTTGGGGTTTAGTCCATCTGAGCATTGGTACCATGCACCAAACTTGTTTGTTGTCCTACAAAAACATCAGCTTATAAAAAGGTCTTTCAAGCATATAAACAAGTGGGTTAGAACGAGCGGGTGGTGCTGTGGCTGGGTTTTGTGCAGGTTCATAAAAGCATGCAGGCTGGTTCATGCAGGTGACATCACTAGCATACATTTGAGTGTGTTTGGGGATTTTATCCCATTTTTCCCTGATGGTGTCCAAATTGTTTTGAGAGGAGTGACCTGAAAAGACCGTGGTGTGATTTGAGTACAGTGCTGTAATGATGTCATGATGCTGCCCTTACATGACACAAAAATCTGTATACTGTACATACACTTCATAGTGGGTTTCACCCCATGGAGTCAGCTGAACATATAGCATTTAGTTTGATAGGATTTATATAGGTATGCCTTTGGAGTTTGTGTCACATCACTTGTCAGTACTGTAAACATTGGAGTGCAAGCAATGCAGGTCTTTCTTTATTTATTAAAAGGATTCATTTCTGGAGGGACTTTGTTGGGCTGAGAGGCAAGTATTCTACAAGTAGTAGTACCCACCAACTAGTATTAGTGGGTGCTATTATTGGTATTTTGTTTACTATGTTCATTCTTTTTATTTTGTATAGCCTCAAAGGAAGGTGTTTAGGTGAAGGACATACAGTGGTGTGAAAAAGTGTTTGCCCCCTTCCTCATTTCCTCATAGTCAAGGACAACACAAGTAAACACAAAATGCAATTTGTAAATGAAGGTGTTCATTATTAAAGGTGAAATAAAATCCAAACCATCATGGCCCTGTGTGAAAAAGTGATTGCCCCCCTTGTTAAAACATACTATAACTGTGGTTGTCC
>JAODUG010004482.1:0-10550 GCA_027564795.1 Aphredoderus sayanus
ATATATATATGGACAACAGGAGGGTTAAATATTTTGATATCTAGATTACAAGTAAAAACAACAACAATATAACAGTAAGCTACATTTCAGCTGTAGCCTACTTTCACACCAAATGTTGTGTGTCCTTTTGTCCTTAGGACACCCAGTGGTTTGATCCAGTTTTAAAACTAGATGGTGCTAAGTCAATATTAACGTTCATGAATTTGTTGATAAGATTATATATTATTTTTAGTTTTAAGTCACAGAAACATAACAATTTGACTTTGTTATGGTTTAATACCTGAAGTCATTCCTACAAGTACATACATACAAGTCCTTATACGCCTGTTAAAGTATCTCTGGGCATTCTAGGCTGTATTTATGTATAATAAAGACTCGATAAATGGTAGACCGTTTTAGACTCATCATTGCTACTTAAAACAGCTGTTTTAATTAAAGCAAACAAAAACTAAAACATGCAGGCTGTGCACAAAACAATTAACCTATTACACAATGGCAACGATAGTCCTGTAACCCTAACATACATTTACCGTCTTTGTTCCAATCCAAAGCCAAATATTTCTCGTCGATTAACTGTTGTCGATACCGCTGGATACTTTTAGAACGTGTTTATGAAGATGCCAAATGGCACACGACGTTACGGAAATTTGCCTTCAGGTATGATCGCTCCCTGTTTGACAGCAAACGTCCTAGAGTCAATTGCAAATGACAGCTTGAATACCAGGAAAACAGTGTATGTAGACCGATGAAGACACACGATGGCGCACTAAATTTAAAGCTCGAAAATAACTGCTCGGGTTATTATTAATTTTAGAATATAAATTATTATACTGTTTGTGATATTTGTTTATTTATTCATTTAGGGCTATTGTATTCGTTGTGATTTTACTGTGATGTTTTAACTAACCGTGAAGCCAAAAGCAATTTTCCACATTTGTGGACAATACTTATTAGGCTATGGTTTTCCTTGCTGCTGCGATCAACTCTCTGTCTTTGTTTTTAGAAGACTACTGTATAGTAGATTTAAGATTTAACTGTATTGAAGTTGAAAACCTATAGCAGGCAAGTGATATTTAAGTTGGAAAAGAAAATACCATTGTTAAAGTGGAAATACGACTTGACCACACAGAAGGACTATCAGTCGGCCCAGACCAAAAAATAAAAGCTCTAAACTGTTGCGTGTGCTCCCTCCAACTGGTAGGAACCTTTTACGCGGAACGATTCACACGGCATATTATTATGAACACATTCCTTAAAAACGTTATATATTAATGGTTAAAAGGCGCGCAGTAACGAATAATCACAATACATGTAATACAGTAAGTGTAAATTATTGTAGTAATATATTTAATTAGTTAACATTGTGTAAAAAATATGTTTCTTAAAACGGAAGGTGCTTTCTGTAGGCCGTAGACTAACACTCCAGTCCAGAAGGTGGCGGTAATGCATAAAAATGCAGTTTGCCAACCGACAGAAACTAAAAACAAGATGAAGAAGTGCAAAGTGTGCAGCATGTAGATACATATTCGCTCCTTTTTTAATTTAAATGAATAATTGTGTTTTATGCTGAATTAAGAGGTGAATTAAAAGGTAATTGACAACTAAATACATATTTATATTTGCTAGTGTATACTATGTGCATACTATATACTATATGACAAATCTAAGTGCTATGTCTATCTTGTTTGAGGGACAGTATATAAATAAATAATATAACGTATCACCATTACTTATTTATATTATTTTATATGTAATATTCCTTTTTTTGTTACTAAGGACTCGTTGCATCTAAGCAGTACAACGTATTTTATGTTATGTTTTGTACTCTGCAGTGATTGACCATAGGAGATCGAGGTCATTAACAGAGTGACATGTTTGTCTTTGTTATCAGCTGGACCTTACCTTTCCTTCTCTGTCTGTCCAGCCCACTATGGACCTGCCTGCCCTCTTTCATCAGCTACATCTCTCCTCGCCACCATGCGATGATAACCCTAATCCTCCGGTCACAGAGGTGCTTGGTTGCCTCCAGGAGAAGCTGACAGCTGCAGCAGACAAACCCTCACATCCAAACACAGCAGCCGCCATTAGCCTCACAGAGCAGCTGTTCAGAACAGCGGACCCTCATTGGCTGTTTTCTCCCCGTTCCACCTGTCAGGGGAACGGGCTCAAGCAGTCCCAGTCACGGTCAGGGCTGGTGCGCTGCTACGTCGGCCTGGTCCAGTCTCTGACGCGCACCGCAGCTCTGCCTCTCTGCGAGGGCGATGGCAGCTCTCTGCCCGCGTCGGCCTACCAGGGGCTCCCGGAGAGAGCCCTGCTGGTCTGCTCCGCCCTGTCCACCATGCTGCGAGGCCTGGGCGTCTGGGAGGGGCGGCCGGGCGCAGAGGGAGAGCCAGGCAGGGGGGTGGGGAGAGACTCGCTTGTGCCCTCTGTGGTCCCGCTGTGCTGTGTGTTCGCTGTGACTCACTTCCAGGTAGCCATGGAGGGGCCCCCCTTAACCTCTAACCCACATATCACAAGGACGTTATTATGCTATGTGTGTGTGGTATTCTGAGCACCTCTGTTCTTTGTTTACTGTGTGTGTGTGTGTGTGTGGCCCAAGGAGTATATGTTTAGGTTTAAGATGCTGGTGTTTAATGTGACATGACAGACATTATCATATATACTGTATTTTCTTTAAAATGATCGTCCTGTAGTCCTGGGGTTTCAAACGCATCTTATTCTGCCACTAGAAGGCACCACCTGATTGTCAGTGCTGTGTGCATTTATTTGTTTATTAATTATTTCTTTATGTGTTTATTTGTTGTGTGTTTTTAACACTCCTGTTGTCCTCGGGTTTCAAACACAACTTCTGCCAGCATGATATGCACTATATCATGTCTCTGTAAGATGTAGAATTGGAATTGGCTCTTTCTATCTACCCAACGCAGTACCTCTTTTGACACGGAGGACAACAGGAGGGATAACTGACTATGACATATGCCCCCAGTGGCCAGTTAATGCAGAGCATCCCTTTTTAATCTGATTATTTGATCCAGTATAATTTAGCCTAAACTGTGATTGAATCCAGGAGCAGGCTTGGACGAGCTCTGCGTCCAGACAGGCAGCCAGGCGGTTGCTGAAGGAGGTGCTGAGGGTGGGGGAGTGGAGGGACCCCATGCACCTCCTCATGGGCGATGGGAAAGAAGAGAGCGAGGAGGCCGAGGGAGATGGTTCCCGGTGGGAGCAGGGCAGAGGGATGCTGGGAGGAGTGTTGGATGTCCTGCAGCCAGAGATGACCAAGTGAGTATCGTTTCTTATTTTCTAGCTTAATCTTCTCATGCAGTAGTTCTGTTCATATTCATTTCATATCAGTTGGTAAGTAATGTTGTTGTAAAATAAACAAAAGCATTGTTATTAATAAGCAGTATTACATAACATGTTATATTATGTTTTTTATTTTATTTGTAGAGATAAATGGCAGCGGTGTGAAGCCGTCAAGCTGGTGTTTTCATGGGCTTTACTGCAGGTAGCTTGATCCCACAATCTGTTCTACACCAGACCTTGGCTATTAATGAAGCCCCCAGTCTTTAAATGTTTACTGTGTTAATATCACATTACCTAACTGTATAATAAATGACTACAGTTTAGAACTGGTGCACCATTGAAATTAATGTTTGTTGTTTATATTTGTCTGTTTATGTCCAGGTGTCCCGCCCACATCTGTCCTCCCACCTCCCTCGTCTTATCCCCCTTTCCCTCCTCCTCTCGGACCACCATGTACTGGAGAACAGCATCCTGGGAGTCCGCTGTCTGCACCACATAGTGGTCAACACGGTGTGGAAAGACACACACACACACACACACAGCTACAGCAGGTGCACTCACACACACAGAACGTGCTTCTAAACTGGGATTGTGTGTGTTCTCTGCTCTTCAGCCGGCAGCTGAGCTGCAACGTTACAACAGAGCGGAGGTTCTGTACCAGGCTCTGTTCAGACACCTGTATAGAAATGAGGCTGCCCTGATACAGGTACACACACACACACTGTTGAAGCATCTGCAGCCTGATGAGGTTATGTGGCTACAGATGTATTCCTCCGCGCAGGTTGTTCTGTCCTGTCTGCTGGACTTGTTGGCCGTCCTGGAGAAGCCCCCCTCCCTCGCCTGCCCCTCCGCCCCGAGGAAGCCCGGTCGCCACGACGACGTGCTGCGTCTCTTCCTGACCCACATGGAGATGGAGCACAAGATGGCACTGAGGCGCGTCTACGCGTCCCACCTCCCCCTGTATATAGACAGGTGTGTTGGCCGCCGTCTGTCATTTTGTGTCTCTGGCCCACTGCCAGCTGCTGCGCTGTGTACATTAGAGGGGTGGCGCTTATTCTGCGTCCTTGCAGGGTGGGCGTGGCGGTGTGCCGACACCTGCGGCGGGTGGAGCGAGTGGTGGTGGGCTACCTGGAGGTGGCCGACCCCCCCGAGGAGAGGAGCAGGCTGGGCGTCCTGGAGGCTCTGGAGGAGACCCTCCGCGTCGCATGGCCACGGTGGGTAAACCACACGCACACTGCTGGAGCTCCTAGGGAGCGGCGATCCAGCAATGTGCAGCTCAGTGCATCAGTACATTTATTGCTTCAGTTTGATTGGGTAATATTCCATTTGAAAATACTTTATTCACGTGTCGGAAATTAACTTTTTGGCTCACTGGCCAAGGTGGCTGGTAGAAGAACAAATTCACCTGCCAAGCGGGTGAATTCAGGCCAAAATAATAAATTGCCTTTTTGGGTCTCATACTGTAGGCTATATGTGTTTCAGAATGTCAATGAAATAACACCATACAGAACAACTCATAACTATAACTTCCGATTTTACTTGGCGGGTGTAAATTTCGGACCCTGGTTACGTTACTGTGTTTAGTAGTCGATGATGCTGGAGGATAACATGGAAGTGATTTGCCTCTTTTGCTCATTCTCTCCAGGATAGAGAGTCATGTGAATGTGTTGTTGCCATGTTTGTTGCGGTTGCTGGTTGATGTATCGTCAGACCATCTGCTGTGTGGGCATGTCAAAGAGCAGCTGACCAATCGCACGACTCGCTGCCTCACACTCTTGGACCACTGCACACGTGGCAAACTGCAGGTACAACTCTGTGTGTGTGTGTGTTCAATTCTAGCAAGTTCTCCGAGTTTATTTACCTATTTTACATGGTTAATTGCTGTTGGCACCAACTGAACCACCCTCTTTGAAGCTGATTGGCTGTTGGTTCTCCTATTAAGGATTCTGACCTATGTCACTGTTTTCACTGATCCCATAACTGTGTAAACATTGCTGTTGCAAGTTTCACTTCCATTGATTTTGGATTGCGTTGGAGTGAAAGTGCCTTCTCATCACTTTCGTCTGCTAACAAAAAACTGAAATATCTTAACCCTCCTGTCACACAGGATGCACTATCAATAAGTTAAAGATCCCAGAACCAAGTTTTTATAAGCTGTTGAACTGAAAAACTGAGCCTTAGTTAAAGGAGGCAAACATGGTTCACAATGTATTGTCTACATTTATTGTGTACACAACATGTAGACACTATACCTACATGTGGTGAGTGATTGACATACGGTTCTCAAATAATCCTTTGACGTTGATGGGTAAAAAAAAAGAAGTAATTTAGCATAATGTGCCACCGGCTATATTCTCCTTTAGCATAATAGTACAAGTTGTGCTCTGTTTATATTGCCTGTATACCCTTGTATTTTCCTAAAGGCTTGTATTTTCAGTAAGACAACTTATTAAAAACATGTTCTTGGTTATTTGTCTTATTGGTAGTGCATCCTGTCACACAACAGCTTTTTGGTTTCAGTTTATTGTCAGACAAAAGTAAAAATGAGGCATCTTCACACAATACAGTCAGTGGAAGTCTAATGTTGTTTGACCCCCGGTATGGCAGTAGTACAAAAATCAAGTGACCTATGACATCAACTTGGAACCCTTGACAGTACAGTATGTAAAGTATAGCAAATCCTACAGCTGGAGTTTTCAGAATCCAGATAGCTTTAAATAGGATAACAGATGTCAGCCTTTTGACATGATTTATCTGTAGCTACAGTGTCTCTTTCAACCCATACTGTATCTCTCTCTTTCAGCCTCTCCTTCAACAGGTTGACAGTAATTGTGCCAGCCCACCTGTGCTGAGTTGCCTAGCAGCAGTAACCATGGCAACACATAGGTGACAGTGAAAATTGCATTGCAACCATCAGCAGTAATTCTACCTACCATCTGTTCCTCATTTGAAATATGTAAATATGTCCACACCTCTGTTAATAAATATTACTCCTCCTGTGTCACATTACTTTTATTGCCAGTGCAATAAATGTATAATATAGAAGAGAGGGTAATCAGTGCATACTGTTTACTGTATAGACTTTACACCAATGAAATGTGATATTTGAATCTTGCATCATAATTACTTTGATACAATTGTGAATATTTGCAAAAAATCTGAAACCATGTTGTTTTTGAAACAAACGATATATAAATATTAGTCCTTACAAGTCCTGCAAATTATTGTCAAATAATAATGATCTATAAAGTAGCATTCCTGTGTCTAGCATGTCAGAAGCCTGTTGAAATTAGGTAAAATGTTACAACTAATTTGAACCCTTATTTGAAATGAGATGAATCGGACAGTCTTTTTGAATCTGATTTAAAGACGTAATACATCTTTATGTAGTGTTATTTTGTTCTCCTTTTTTGTCAGTAAAGCGCACAATTACACAAGTGTACACATTAACTTGTCCTGGCCTCGAAGTTGTACCCAAAACAAATAAGCACATTAGTTCCAGTAATGCTGGTACATGTGTGGGAGGTACAAAGGGTGGGAGGTGCTGTATGTTCTTACTGCCATAAATGTCAAAATGTAGTTTGACATTTATATTATGACACAAGAATGCTATCTAATTATAGGAACTAGCAAAGTTATCTCAAGTTATTACATTACACACTCAAAGTTGCAGTTTTACTTCAAAAGTCAAATTACATGTTAGATTTGTTTAAAATGCAGCTAAATGCATCAGAAGTCTAATTAGGACAATTAAAGAGACAATCTGCCATTTTGTCCACTGTCTGTATACCGGTAGCCCCAAAATGTGATTTCAAGAAACCCCTGGCGCATCAGTTTTCCGATCTGCTATAGGAGTTGCACCTCTGATTCAAGGGTGTTAACATTTCAATTTGTTGATGACGCACGAGTGCACGAAAAGTTTGCCTGTAACCCAGCCAGGTCCTTGAGCGGTTTTTAAACGGATGTGTTCATGTGGGTAGAGCTACTTTTAGCCCATAAAATGCCTGCGTTTATGTTTCATTCAGTCCTATTAAAACACTGATAATTCAGATGGGTTTCTAATAGCTTTTTAAAAACACATTTACTGCGCTAGTTGGATGCTGATATTTTGTTTGAATTGGTACTGAAGTTCAGCGTTAAACTTTCTTCCTCTTTTTTGTAAGCGACCTTATGAACTCTGCTGAGGTTGTCAAAATGTGCAATTTCAAGAATCATTTCTCAGTTGCAACAGTGACCCCACCACACCCTACATTTACTCTTCAGCCAACTGTTTATTTTTTTGAAATGCAACTATATGTGCATGGGTGGGAGGGGCAAGGAAAAAGGTTAATTTATTGAATATGGGCCATTATTATAACCTGAAATCATTTTCAAACTTTAGAAAATCAGATAAAACAATGTCGGTAGATAGTCTCCTACACACATTCCTAAAATGACCCACACATTTTTAATTTGGGAAGTTTTAAAGTACTTATTTGCCACAAACTATTATGACCAATTGACAGGGTCAATATGACAAGATATATTTTGCGCTATGAGCACATCTGTCTACACAAAGTGACGCAAACTAATTAAGTATTTCTTCCATAGGCCACCGTGTTTATAAGTATGAAGATGATTATGATCCTCCTATTAAAAAAAAATATAAAAGAAGCTGTATTCATGAGTAGGCTTGATGAATTTGTGGGCCTAATATTGGCAGAAGATGCTAGTTTAGCATACTAGGTTGTTACAAACTTACTTGTTTTTCCATAATTACATACTGTATCAAAACCACTGAAACATTTCTCATTTGTATCCAAAGGTTTATTCATTTGTGACATGCTGTGAATTAGTCTCCAGGCCATAGTCCCCTAAGGTACAGTAGGCCTAATAGGTGGTGGTATATGATCAGTGTGAGCCACTCAGCAATCAGGTACAGTTGGCCATAGTGGAGGCATGTGTTCTGAGTTTCAAACCAAAACAGTAACAAGCTTTACAAGAATTGGTTTCAATTCTAGTAGAATTTTAGAAAAATACATTTTAGTTAACCCATACTTTCCCCATAGAGTACTTATCCCTTGTGATGTCCTCCTGGTCAAAATGACCCAAATCACTAGCTCTTTGTGGCAGATAGAAGGCGCTATACCTAATTCTACAGCTTACACAGACATATGATGTGCACTGCTGGCACAACAAGGTGTGAGTTTGAAACCCGAGGACAACAAGAGGGTTAAAATGCACAAAAAAACAACAAGAATACATGTAGAAATAATTTATTAATCAATAAATACACACAGCAATGCCAATAAAAAACACAAAATCATGTATACATGGAATCAAACAAGAGAGGAAAAGTTACCCTGCCCAGAGGAAGCCCGGTGCCCCCACTTGGAGCCAGGCCCAAAGGGAGGGCTCGTCGGTGAGCACCTGGTGGCCGGGTTTGCCACGGAGCCCGGTCGGGCACAGCCCGAATAAGCGACGTGGCACCCTCCTCTCCATCCTATGGGCCAACCACTCGTGGGATGAACCGTGGGGGTCCGGTGCGCTGTCATATGGGTGGCAGTGAATGTCAGGGACCTCGGCAGACCAGACCCAGCCAGTCACCTCTCTGTGGGGGAAGGAACCGGAACTTGTGCGGGAGGTGGAGCACTACCAATTAGATCTGGTGGGGCTTACCTCTACACACAGTCTCGGTTCTGAAACCATATTCCTGGATAGAAGATGGACTTTATTCTACTCTGGAGTTGCCCAGGGTGTGAGGCGCCGGGCGGGTGTGGGGATACTCACAAGCTCCCGGCTGAGCACTTACATTGGAGTTTACCCCGGTAGACAAGAGGGTCACCTCCTTATGCCTACGGGTTGTGGGGAGGGGGGGAAACTCTGACTGTTGTCTGTACATATGCACCGAACAACAGTTCAGAGTATTCGGCCTTCTTGGAGACCCTGAATGGAGTCTATGCTAGTCATGGACTGTCTATTACAAATACCACGTTCGAACATAAGGAAGCTCGTAAGTGTACATGGAACCAGAGCACCCTAGGCCGAAGGTCGATGATCGATTTGGTATTCGTATCATCTGATCTGAAGCCGCATGTTATGGACACTCAGGTGAAGAGAGGAGTGGAGCTGTCAACAGATCACCATCTGGTAGTAAGTTGGGTCAAGGGGTGGGGAAAGACTCTGGACAGACCTGGTAAGCCCAAGTGGGGGGTGCGGGTGATTTGGGAACGTCAGGAGGAGGCCCCTTGATATTGCATGGAAGTCTGGGAGAGTGCCAAAGGAGTGGCAGGCTGAGGTGGTGGTTCCTCTATTTAAAAAGGGGGACCAGAGAGTGTGTGACAATTACAGGGGTATCACACTTCTCAGCCTACCTGGTAAAGTCTACTCCAATGTGCTGGAAAGGAGGGTTCAGCCGATAGTCGAACCTCAGATTCAATGTGGGTTTTAGTCCTAGTCGTGGAACAACGGACCAGCTCTTTACTCTCGCAAGGATCCTGGAGGGGGCTTGGAAGAATGCCTATCCGGTCTACATGTGTTTTGTGGATCTGGAGAAGGCATATGCCTGGGTCCCCAGGGAGATACTGTGGGAGGTGCTGAGGGAGTATGGTGTGAGGGATTCCCTTCTTAGGGCTATCCAATCACTTTACGCCAAAAACGAGAGCTGTGTCCGGATTCTTGGCAGTAGATCAGACTTGTTCCAGTTGAGTGTTGGTCTTCGCCAGGGCTGCGCTTTATCACCAATCTTGTTTGTGGTATTCATGGGCAGGATTTCGAGGCGTAGTCGTGGTGGGGAGGGATTGCGGTTCGGTGGCCTGGGGATCTCATGGCTGCTTTTTGCAGATGATGTGGTCCTGATGGCGTGGTCCTGATGGCGTCATCGGTCCGTGACCTTCAGAACTCACTGGATCGGTTTGCATCTGAGTGTGAAGCGGTTGGGATGAGGATTAGCACATCTAAATCTGAGGAAACCGATGGAGTGCCTATTCCAGGTAGGGAATGAGTCCTTACCCCAAGTGAAGGAGTTCAAGTACCTCAGGGTCTTGTTCGCGAGTGAGGGGACATTGGAGCGGTAGATTGGTCGGAGAATCAGAGCAGCAGGAGCAGTATTGCAATTGCTTTACCGCACTTTTGTGACAAAACGAGAGCTGAGCCAGAAGGCAAAGCTCTCGATCTACCGGGCAATTTTCATTCCTACCCTCACCTATGGTCATGAAGGCTGGGTCATGACCGAAAGAACAAGATCGCGGGTACAAGCGGCCGAAATG
>JAODUG010004483.1:0-10549 GCA_027564795.1 Aphredoderus sayanus
AACATGGTATTTGTTATAGACAGTCCATGACTAGCACAGAAGTCTAATAACAAACGCCCACTTGGGTTTAGATCAGGCAGGCCGTTACTCCCAATCATGCCTCTCCAGGTATCATTGCCCATAAGTCCATAAGTCTATCAGCAAAACTATAGAGTACCCTACTGGAGCCCCATACAGGACTCCACTCAGGGTCTCCAAGAAGGCCGAAACCCCCCCCCCCCCACAACCCATAGGTGTAAGGAAGTGACCCTCTCGTCCACCGGGGTAAACTCCAACGTTACAGCGCTCTGCCTCATACCCTGGGCAACTCCAGAGTAAAATAAAGCCCATTCCCTATCCAGGAGTACGGTTCCAGAACTGAGACTGTGCATAGAGGTAAGCCCCACCAGATCTAATTTGTCCGTGGCAAACTCGGCCACCAGGTGCTCGCAGACAAGCCCTCCCTCTGGGCCTGGCTTCAGACAGGGGTCCCGGGCTTCCTCCGGGCAGAGTAACTCTTCCTCTCCTCTTCTTGAGGTGGAAATTCGGAATCCGACATGGGTATATCCTCCACCTCCTCCGGGAACAGCCGGAGCCTTCTCCAGACTGTCCCCAGGGACGCATATGCTCCCAGGAGGGCATGCGGCCTCCCCAGGCAGCGCACGCAGCTCAGATGGCAGTCTCCTTAGACCTTGGAGTGACCGCACCCAAGGTACATTCTCGACGACATCGTTTCCTGTTAGGAGACAAGAGGTACTGTAAACACACACAGGCACTCGGAGCTGGTGAGTAAAATGAAGACACACCAACTCTAAGTGTATTAAGCTCTATGTGTAATGTCAAAATTGTGATTTTGCGTATAGTTACGGTTAGTAGGTTGTTCGACAGGATTCCTTGCCAAGCAGAGCGAAGCAAGAAAAGAGGAACTTGAGAGGGCAAGCCGCTATTTATACCCCATCGGGGTCAGGGGCGTCTCAGCCATTTGACCTCTCAGCCATTTGACATGATTGTAGAGTTTTTCGATTGGATAACCATGATCATATGATCATGTACCATAAGTAACAGATCGCAGTTCCTGCGATAGGGAACCATAGCTACCCAGACTTAACCTTCCATGCATATACAGTAATACATTTCCTTACTAGGATTCAAACCTAGTATTACTGCATTCAAAGCCACTGACCATAAGCCGCCAGGGTCAATGAACGCACCTGTTTCTAATCAGATGACATAATCACACACTCAGAAAGGGCGGGACATTTTCATGATGAATGGACAAGGGAGATATTTTCCTTAGAAGGAAAATACAGTATATACAGTTTATGGATCTGATTTTGACGGTTACATATAGAAATCAGGATTGTGTGGAGTGGTTGCAGCCAGTAAGGTATTCTGATATGTATGTTTAGGAAAACTAGGCCTACTTCTTCAGTGAAAGAACTCCAAAGAATCAACAAATATGCTATCATATCTGCTAACAGCATGCTATCATGGCAATACGACTCTCTGATTGCTCGTTAAAAGTCAAATGCAAATTCTGCGACATTCATTATACTCGTGTTTACTCTTGCCACAACCATTTGATCTAAGGTACATTTTTTATTAACTTTCCATAAAATAAATGAGACAAGGAGAGTGTTAGTTGTAGCTCCCCGCCCCCGACATACACACGTGTTGAGAGGGACAAAATGCTCATGATTAATAATTCATATGGTCTTTTAGATCCCCATCATCATAGAAATTGTTTCCACCAGCTTCTCTCCCCTATGGTCCAAAACAAACGAGTGCCTCTGGAGGCAATAACACCCTGCTTGTATTTCTATCGCTCTCGTCTTTGATAGGGGCTGCATTTTCTAAGACCATGTGTTGTGGGGCGGACAAGGGAATATCGTTTTATTTTAGTTGTGAGTGTAGACTTCAAGTAGCTGGATTAGATTTCAGATAGCAGAGTTGTTATGAGAAGTACCCTTCTTGTGATGAAATAGAAGGGAACTAAGTGTGCATAATGAATGCAAGCCTAGCCAGGTTCCTTCTCAACAATTATTGGCGCTGCGGGAACATGTCGCGTGGTTCACCTCAAGGACCCACGGCAGCATGGGGAAGAGGATAAAATGGGACGCGGAATGAAAAGGAAAGTTTCATTATGGGGCGTAAGCAATTCATATTACTGCCTTTCTTGTCTCTTCACAAGTATGAAGAAGTATTCGCGTTTTTGTATGCCTGCCCATGGATTTTTATATGAGCAATAGCCAGTTTACATTAAAGGTGCTATGTATTTTCTTACATTTAAAACATTAAAAAATCTAAAATTATCATGACAATTATATGAAATATCAGGTTTGACCTTTTGCCCTGTATGTGCTGCGTTATAGTTATACTATCTGAAATTACAGTTAACAGTTAAACTATCCTCTGCCGATACTGTCTTGAAATACCACTTTGTATCTCAAGGGGCGAGGCAAGTTACTAGCTTCAAGTCTGCACCAATGTTGTGCTTTGGAATCAGTTTTTGCCATTAGAAAAGTATTTTTAAATGATCGCTGATTGCACAAGGGAGTGAAGTCTGATTGTTAAGCCTTGGTTAATGTTCAAGGCATATGCAACCATTTATTTTCAGCAAATCTGTTAATTACACCATCATTATTCTAGTGAAATTATGAGTTGGTTCGTGTACAAGACATCGCTATATTTCCAGTGCTCAGGCTTTCCAATGCACTGGAGATGCATGTTGCTTCTTTCCACCGCTGTGATACAGAAGTGATTAAGTGTGATGCATTTCTGACTTTGCTAGGTTTCTTCAGGAGTGGTACAGTAAGTAATCAGCTTTAATTGCAAACAGGGCATGTATGGTTGGAAAATATAGTATTGCCAGCAAACGATACCATTCCAAATGACGTTGATTAGGTTATATTGTTTGGATGTGGCTGATTTCTTGTTATTATGGATTGCCACAATCTCCTGGTGAAATGAAATGCATATTTCTTGATTGGAATAAGTGGTCAAAACAAATATGTCCATATATAAATGTCAATGTTGCTTGCTACATATTGGTGTGTACTGTATGTCCAGTTTTAATAAACACTGAGGAAATTACAAGTGGTGCAAGAACTAAACTGATAGACAGTGAAGCATGACTGTACAGTATTAAGTGGTGTAGGATTTCAAAATTACAATTTTCTTGGACATGTATGTGAATCGTGATACTGTAAGAGAGTAAGGACATTTTGATGATACATACAACATGTATTTTAATATGTGCATGATTGCGGTGTTCATTATACTTTAATAATATTGAAGCAAGATTCGTCATTAAGATTCATACAGATGGCATTGCACACGCGCAAGATATTGAAATAATAATATAACATACAGGCAAATGTATCATGTATAAAATAGACAAAACCTAAGTATCACCATCACATTTATCACTATGGACACATTAATGTTTCATGTTCACTGCCCATATGCAGGACAGGGTGCTTTACATATACTGGAATGGTGGCTATACATTACTGATTAGCTTGCATGGTACAGTATAGGTATTATGATGTACAAAATCACGAGAAGAAGAGTATACTGTATATTAAAGCAAACAGGATGGGAAATGTACAGAATGTCGAAAATATAATCAGGTCTACAGTAAATAATAGCAAAATATATCAATGCTATTGGTTTACATTAGCCAAAATAATTAGCCACAAGTAACTATGATATACATACAGTATTATCCCGCTTGTCTCCCCATCTCTTGAATTTAACCCAAATCTAACAAATTACTTTGTTAGAAATAAGTAATGGGATCATACAACTAATAAAAGTGTGTAAGGTCTTGATTTGTTTGGGCTAAGATGTGAGCTAATTTCATAATAAGATTGGATCTATGCTGCAGTTTTAAGGGGTGTAATGTTACAGTATTCTGAATATTGTCAGTATATTTTCAGAGCCTGAGTGGTACACAAATATTTATTTATTTGCTGTATAAATAGCTTAAATAAAACACTGTATTATTAGGCTTATTCTATCTAATGACTAAAGCAAACAACCACCCACTGTACATATTAAGGTTGAAATAAAGCATTTGCCTATATCATTAATGTGTAGAAAGCTATCCTAATATAATAATCAAGCAGGCAGAAAATGACTTTAAAGTGTCTGTTAACCTGAGAAAAGCAATATCATATTGTCTAATGTTAATGCAGTGAAAACATAAATAAATGTCAGGATACGTTTAAGTGTCCCATGCTAATTTACACAGATGTTAGCTGATTTAAACTGAAAACATGTTTTTGCAATGCTGGTTTCAACATGAAGGGTGAATGACACAAACTATAGTGTACCTTTAAATATTGATTATAAAACACCTCTTCCTCGACTTGCACATATTAAGCAAGCAGGTTATTGATACCTCCGGGCACCAAGTTCTCTGTGTGAATTCTGCAGAGTCTAGATGCAGTTGAGCAGCGGAGAGGAGCTGACACGCACCTTTATCACATGGCTTAAGGAGACTAAGGCAGAGGAGGAGACAGGGCCGGTGATGAATGGGCTGCAAGCCTTGCCTAACCTCTCCCTTTGACAGAGCTGCTGTAATCTGTTACGGAGCCACCACTGCCTCCATTAACATCTGACACATGCACACCTGCACACTCCCTGCTCCTGACCTTCTGCTTTTCCCACATTCACTTCCATCCAGCCAGCATCACAGCAGTGGTGCATGATAAACCAAATAAAAAAATTAAAATGTGTAGCGTTAATTACTGTCACCTTTTACATTGTGTTTACGCGGGCGTGGAAAGATTTTCACCCCTTTCGTCAGTCAAGGTAATTCCGTAATCAGCCCAAGATAAACCTGTAATAATGTTCACATTCATTGTTTGTTTGTCAGTTTGGAGCAATGAGAGGCAGATGGAGGTGTGTCTTTCATGGACTCTGATGACACTAGTAAACATTGATTACATGAACATTTCTTAGTCAGCACACCTGGTACACTGTAGATTAGAGAGCTGGATGATTTATATCAGCGTTAGATCATGTTCATTTCCTACAAAAGCAATAAATAGAAATCAGTGTTTACATGGAAACCCTCCCCTAGTTTTTTTTTTTTTTCATCGTCTGAAGAACGAGCTACGTTGTTGTTGGCAAGGAAACCAGAATTGCTGTTGTGTTGACACCATCTGCATCGACAAATAAATATGGAAGAATAATAACTATGAGGAAAACACATTAGCACATTGGAGGAAACACACCATAACTTATTACTGTAATGGTATAATTTAGGCCATTTTGTCCTTCCAATTCAAGATACAAGTAAGTAGGCTATAGATTTGTATTGTGTGCAATTTACAGCGCAACAGCTATAAAGAGACTTTTTCAAGAAACTACATGTCAGCATAATGTTCACTGTTTATAGTGGACCAAAAAGTGCTATAATTATTTTATAATTACTAACATGGGTTAGATTGCAACGAAAAACATTGAGATTCACATGCTATTTAAGTAGGACATGTTTTATATTGTTGTGTAGGGTGGTTGATTACAAAATGGTTGATTACAATGAGAATTATTAGTAGATTGTTCCATATTCTAACAAATATTGTTGAATATTACACTTGCATTATAACTAAATTGACTGTATACTGTACAAGGTGTTTTCCCAATATCAGTGTCGATGGTGTTGAGGTGCCTAAGATAAGAAAATGAAACCATCTGGAATATAGTTGCCAAATAATTATGAATACTCTATGTCTGTTATTTTACAACCTCCACTGCCATAATTGGTCTCAATATACAGTACAGGCACAATACTTTGTGTCTACTGTAGCTGATTGATGTACAGTATATTATTCTGAATTTAATTTTATATGAAACATTTGTTTGTAGTGTTTAATACAGTATTACCATTACTAGACCATTTCAGATATAACATACTGTATCCTAAAATATTTCCGATGAAAACAGAGAGACGAGCAATGAAAATGCATGTGTCAATACATTATGACATTCTAAATTAAGAGTTGTGTTTTGAGCTTCTGCAGATGCAACATACTTGCATTAAATGTAGAAAGGGATTTTCACTTTCCATTTGGATTCATTGACTGAGACATTGACTACTATTTTGCCCCCATAGCTATAACAATGTGTCGGAAATAGAATGAAAATGTGAGCATAGTTGACAGTAAATGCCCTTAAAGTTCTTAATCCATCTTTTTAATAGGATTGGTGGCATATCTTTCTGACTTATAAATGGCAGAAGAGTGAAATGGCCAACCATCTTAAAGATCTGTGCAAGTGATAGAAACATTTTACTATTGTGGGCCTCTATTTTAAAATGCATTATCTATAGCTTAGCTACATTTACAGTATCTATGTTACATGATTCAAAAGTGGACAACTGAAAGTGCGCAGTAAAACTCCAGTGACAAAGTAATTTAGTACCAATAAATCACATTTGATTGTTAGACATGAGCAGATAAAAAAGCCATGCCATTTGTCTTGTATATGTGAATCATGACTGCTGAAATATTCAGCAAACTCAGCTGTGATGTTACCCCCTAAGCTACATTATTAAAGTAAATGGAAACAGTTGGTCTAATTCTCCACCAGGTCAAGTTAATCCCCAAAGCATGGAAAAGTCAAATTGCTAGTACTTGCAGCACATCTGTGTTTCAAAGGCTAGTAGCTGCATTTATTTTAAGACGCAAAGGTAATTAACCTGAATTTGAACTTGGCCTGTTGGACTCATTCTGTTTTAGGAAACTGATCATCACTTAGCAATCACTGCTACTGAATCAGTTTAGTTACTAGTAATGTATTAGGGAACATATTCATATTATTTCCTATCATATTCTCACAAAACATACTGCAAAAAGATTAAATGAAGAATTTATGAGTTTTACCTTACAGTCTAAATTATGATTATTGATTGAAATTTAGATTGACATTCAAATGAAAGCGGTGGAAAAATATTCTGACTTTGTTACATTTCATTTCAGACAGCAAAACAGAGCACAACAGCAGAGTAAGAAAGCTCTACCAAGGCCAGTAGGGTATGTGGGCTGATCCAAAGGTACAGTAGCAGACTTCTGTTATCACCACTCAACTACCTCTGGGCAGTGTGCACATGGAACCCAGATTGGTAAAATCTCCAATTGAAAGAATAACTGAAGAAACCTTTCCTATCTTTCAAATACAAAATGCCTATAGCATATGTTGCACTACATGCACTAATCGTACATTTGCAGAATGTTGCAACATACCAAATGATACTACAATAATGAAAATGTGTCCCCTACCTGCACCTGCTTGTTCCAATTAGTCAATAACGTTCAAACAAAGCTTCTTGATCTATTTAATTTTGATCATTTCTCTAGTGGTATTAAGAAGATGTCTCCAAACAAGGTAAAGTGTCGGTTTGAATTATGTTGCATCACATCACAATACAGTTTGCAGAGAATTGCAGATTAATAATTTCATTGAATCTTTTAATACAGACATGGTTGACCTTACACTCTACCTATTTTGCTTATTATAATAAAAAAAGAAAAGGTTAAAATAAGAAATAAAAAATAACCAGTTAACCAAAAATCTCCATGTCAGTTATTATGTTTCACTGCGCATTGCTTAGACTCTTATTTTTCTGTGTGTTTCTTGGCAGAGTGTGCTGTGCTAGCAGTTGTGTGTTCTAAGGTGTGTGTGTGTGTGTGTGTGTGTGTGTGTGTGTGTGCGCGTGTGTGTGTGCACGCGCGCACCTTGACCCCACCTCGCTGTAGAACGAACACATTTGTTAGCAAGCTACTTATAAACCTGGCTGCTCATGCGAACCTGCAGCTGTTGTTCAGGCCAGCAACCATTGGCTGTCTGCCTATAGCCTGCCCCCCCACCATACAGTACCTACTGTACATACAGTACCACACCTTACTTTATCACCTCGCTGTTATGTGTCACGTCAACTATTTCCTGCGATACCATTGATGTAATAATGTTGCATTCCTGTACAACATTCTCATTCAAGCCACACCCATAAAATATATAAAATTAAATAGATATAAAACAAGTATGAAAATGAAACATTTGCACAGAAATATTGGTAGACGACATTTTAATACTCACGATTTCTCTTGGACACTGTGAATGTAGACATTAAATTGACGGACAGGTCCATCCCACACAGCTCCAGCCATACAGACGCACTGATACAGACTTGAAAATCAATAGGCCACCCAGTGTTTTATGATGTTTCCGCGAGAGGAGTGCTTATGCAGCATCTGGACTCTGACCCCCGTGGGTGAATCTCTAACACTCGCCTCTATGATTTTTTAAATGTCTTTTATGTAGTCCACCAACCCATAAGGCCAAATGTCACAAGACAACAAAGGTCACTAAGTATCATTTACTCTATTTTATTTTTATTTTTATTTTTTTATCGCAAGTCCATTTTTACCTGCGATCCAATGACGGCCTTCAAAGACAGCCGGGTCCGCCCCTAAGGGGGTGGTGTTTTCGAGAGCACCATAACAACCTTAGCAGCCCGTAATGAATCGTTGCCTCTAACAATGGTGTGTGCTTCCGTGCTGTGGCAACAAAGGTGAGAGTTCATTTGTTTTCATGAGGTGTGTTCGGGGGAGGAGGAAGACAAATTACAGAGCTGTGTGGCGGTGCTGCTTGGCTGAATGCCTTGTCCCGTGAATCCTCCCTAGAGTGTCCTGCCTCTGGCATCGGGTTCCAGGAGCGGAGGAAAGGGGGTATCAACTCCTACCCACACAATCAAAATATAACATGCGGGATACTTTTTAGTGGCTTCTTAGGTAACCCAGTAACCTGAGCCTCAACGCTGTACAGGCCATTAGGTCATGCTATGATCTCCGCAATGCCACAAACAAACAATTTCTCTGAACACTATTTGTCTTGGTTTCACTGGCTCACCTTTGGTTGGTTGGCATTTCACAGTACACACAATATTAGATTCTAATCAGTAATCTAAATCAGCTTCTGTCTTGTAAGGTTCAGGCAGACAATGACTTGTCTTCTCATTTGATAAAAACTCAGAAATAACGTATACACTTTAAGGAACACTCCTCTATTTTTATATGAAATTGCCCTGGTGGGTGTTTTGGTTTGAGAAGAAGCATGTGGTACGCATGTGCCATTGTAATGTGCGGCCGGCACTACAATTACTGTACAAGACACTGCAGTGTAACCAGTGGTTACCAGTGACTTACAGTGTAATTACAATTACCCAGTCTTAAGGGGCAGGTACGTTAGGTATCTTGCTTACATGCTAAAAAAATGCTTACAGGTAGCTCGGGCATGTTGGGGATCAAACTCATGACCTTTCACCTTTCGTTGGGGAGTCATTCACCCTAGCCACAACACTATCCTGCATTCATCTCTATTCTTTCCCCTACAGCAGACATAGGTTTACGCATCATTTCAGTGGTGCAATAGAGGAATTTGCCATTAATCTATTCTTATACAGTCGGTCGTCTTTGGAGGTAAATGAGTGAATGGGTATGTCAACAAATTCACTGGCATGGTGCATGTGTAATAGCACACAGCACTGCGGTATAGAGGCATGATGCAATGTTCTTCATGCTTGGCGTACTTGTGGCTCTTTCTCTTGTCAGATGAAGGTCTAGACTTTTATGGAAATGAGAAACCCTGCCACAGGGTGTACATGTTGAATGAAAGACTAGATACAGTCAATCTATATTTGCTATTCATCACCCCCAACCCGCTCCCTTTTGCTGTTTTACGTTCCAATTTCAACTTTCTGCGGTTCTGCCTTTCATCTCTCTTGGAGATGCGGCAATTTATACTTTGTCTTCCAATTCATTCCTGTCTGATGTAGGACTTGGTTATGAGTTCACCTCATGGCGTACCTCTCTCCCTTTTGCACTTCTAAAAGGTCTGAGCAATGACTCATGAGAGCTTTCACTTGAGCGAGTATGAGGGAAAAGCCTTTTTCTATCTCCTTCCAAAAGAGCCTCTTTTTTATTTAATGTCCACACACACAAATTTAATTTGGTCTCCAACAAGAAGTAGTGCGGGAATTTCCTGTTGACATCATAAATCTGGAAGGGAGTAAAAAGTACTACTAGTGTTTGAGTGGTTCTAGGTTCTCATCCATCACCTGTAGAGGACTGAACCTTGGGAGTCTTAAAAACGTGGTGCCGTGCTGACCCGTGGATTCCTGCTCAACTACTGCCCTCTGCTGCACATTAAAGCCATGACCACTAAATCACAGCATGCAGCGGGAAATGCGCAGTGCCTCACAGAACTAATTGTGTATACAAAACCCACGTGATGTGTGCTAAATCAATAAGCCTGACATTAAAAAACAATAACTACAGTACAAATGTACTACAAACAAAAACAAAAATAATTATACAACCAGCTAACAGCTATGTTTATTCATACTGTTAAACCAATGTGCCCATTAACCCTCGTAATGTACTCAGAAATACCGTATTTAGCCGCATGGCGGCGCCATCTGATTGTGTATGATTTGTGTGTTTTTCAATTGGCATTACTGTGTGTATTTATTTATTAATTAATTATTTCTTTATGTATTTGT
>JAODUG010004485.1:0-10547 GCA_027564795.1 Aphredoderus sayanus
ATGCAGCATTCCATTGTTCTCTTGACAGCCTTGTTGCTAGGAGGCAGCAAAACAGGCAGAGCAATGAGTGACAGTGGAGGTCTCCCATACAGGGAGCAGCTGTGACCTCTGGGATGGATGGGCGGCGGCGATACGTAGGCAAATGCAGTCCTGAGCGACGGGCGGGAAGCCGGGCACTTTAGGAGCCACGCGACACCAGGCTTGTCTCGCGTGGCTCCATTATGCTGAGTGGAGATAAATCATGGAGCCATTTCAATCCAGAGAGCACGTTAAACCTGTTTACACCTTGCAATATATATAAGAGACCTGGGTGATTCTCAAAGAAGATCACTGCTGCATTTGTCAATCTGCAGCTCAAAAAGCTCTCATCCGGTAGGTTAACTGTTAGGCTAAGGAAGGAAAATCCTAAATATTATACACAGCTGTGCACACGGGTGTAGCACCTTGTGAAGGCCTTTCAAATGAGAAGTGAACTCCTCAACCATCCCTGGAGTCAGAGACACAATTCACCTAAAGCAGTCACATGGCTTAACTGACAAAAAAAACAACATTTCCACGTAGTAGAAAGCTGTCAAATAGGCTCCTTACTTCCTTCCTTATCCAGGGGAGCAGCTGAGTGCTTACTGTCAAAATGATTTATGCAAATAATAAGAGAAGAAACGACTTGGACGGAAAACAATTCGGGGGCAGAACACTGTACATAGATGCTCGGTTGCCATATTTAGCTTCCACCCGAGGCTTAAAACAAAACCAATGGCAGAGAGACTCTAGCTCATAACGTATTCTAGATGCAGTCTCGTTGGTAAATCGTTCACAGGTCAAATTGGCATTTGTATCCACTGGCACCCTGAACTGGTGCTTCTTCTGTGTGTACACATTCAATATCTCTCTCTCTGTTGTACCATACAGGCTTAACTGTGTCTGCCAATACACACTCTAGTCTCTAATGAATTGAGCAGCCATGGCAGACCTTACCAGTATCAACTTAAAGCATTATTTTAATTTAAACATAGTGTCATTACATGCAACTCCCTCTCTCTTTCCCCATCAAAATGTCAAAAGAAAGTTGATGTTTGTGTGCATGTTAGGCCTACATATCAATGGCCTAAATAGCAATGTCCATGTTTCTACTTCATTTATCACTTTTCAATTTTCTACTTCAGCTATGACCCTGACTCACTTCACTAGCCTGGCCAAGGACAAGCAAGCTGCACTGTAACTCACATTTGGAGTCTGTGTGAGAGAGTAATTATGTGTGCATACATGTTGCGGTTTAACAAGCTGTGCGTGAAACCTCCATCTCCTCACTCACTATCACCATATCAATCTGCTAAGTATCCCCCAGTGGCTGTGGGCTGTGAAAACCCAAGAAATACAAGTGAACCCAGGGGGTTTGTCTCGAGCTGAATCACAGCCGTGACAATTACCGCCCGCTCTTTTTCATGTGTAACCATGCGAGAGACGCCTTGAAAATGGCAACAAGAAAATAAATAGTAAATAAAATAAAAATCTATCATATTTTGATCTCGTAATATGTCGCCAACGTCATCCACAGCTCTGGTTTTAGACCAATAAACAGACTAAATATGTATGCATAGTCATATTCCACTATTATTAAGAAACTTGGCATATTGCAACCAGTAGTGGAATGTGTCTGTGCGTGTAAACATAGTCATGCTCTGTCTAAACTCTAACCACATTTGTGTACTAATGCTATGTTACAGTTACCTTGGAATCCCGAAAATTACGACCTTCTCACCAGAAAATATGCACTGGAATGGCTGTTAACTCAGCTACTGTACCAGTTGCCCAGTATGAAGAAACAGATGAAATCAGCAGCAATACACATTACAGTAGTAATTACCTTCCGTAATTATTTGCTCCTAGTTGCAGAGTGTTCGCTACAAAGTAGCTCTGAAGAGTTGGATGATGAGCAAGACTCCTCAGGTCTAGTGGTAGCCCTTTGCCAGCCTCCATCTTACTACTAGTTGCCATGACGTAGCCGACTACTGGGATAGCCCCGGTGTCGCAGCTACAAGCCGCCAAAGTCACAAGGAACGCAGCATAAGACGCAACACACACTATAGCTGCTGCCGTAACTGACCGTCAAGCTAACAAGCCCAGCTGCTCTCATCATCTCCTGCCTGCACTCGTGACCTCATCTCACTTCTTCTGGGGACATTTATTCCCTCTTGGCTGAGCACCGATGGGATGAAGGCCTCTTCTTTCAGTCAGCCCCTTTTGTTTTGGTCTTCGCCGTCTTAATTGGCTTATCCCGTGGCTCCTCTGAGGGCTATCAGGTGGTGGAGCCTCAGAGCTTAAGCACCATAGGAACTCTGGCAGGAAGAGCAGAGACGAGAAGAATCCTTCCACCCATCATCTCTGTTGGGAGCCTCATTGATGTGTGGTCTTTACAGAGTCCATTTAGTGTTACTGAAAGCACACAGTTAAGTTTGTGATGCACGGTTTAATTGGTGCCGTGCCTAATATCTCACACACTCTTCATACAAGTACTGTTGTACAGAGCATGTAGGGCCCATGAAACCCAATGGTTCCATCCCACAAGACGACATTTTAGAGATAGCCGATTCACTTGAGAGTAGAGAATGCCACCTATCCTCTAATGGCACACAGTTTAAAAAAGAAAGGCTTATTTCAACCATCTGCTGCCAGTCCTCCGTCATACAACCACGGCAAAACATTCCTGTCGCATTGTTCCCATCGTTCCGCCTGACAGACGAGCTGGAATCCATGGTTGGAATGCTGATCCATTCCCAGCTGGGATTCTGGCTCCCTGGCGAGGCTGACCTCCCCAAGGCAGAGCATGCAGTGTGACTTGGTGATTGACAGGCTAGCCAGCTAGCTGGAGACCCATATTATCCATAGTGCACTCCTCTAGGCAGAGGTGTTCACCGATTCCCTGCTTTGTCTTTTCCTCGTCTTTGCCTCATTAGGAGTGGTGTGCCTTTATTGTCCAGAAGGGGCAGTGCAGAGTAATTTAACATCACTTAAACAGACCAATATATTCAGAAAGATATAAATCATAAAATAGAAAATCATTTAATTTAGATTTCACTTAGTTGAGGTAATTGCATTAGGCGTTTTATTCTTATTGGATTATTAGTTTGATTATTAGCGGAATAAAATGCTTGATCACACACACACTTAATGAGCTGAGGTACTTAGTGTAGGACATGAAGGACGATACTAGAGCTCCTTTTCATGAGCATTTCTGCTCGTTTTCAGCATTTAATGCTTCTTTCTAATTCCAGTCATATACTGCAAGTAAGTTAAATAAAAGATTACTAAACAGTACTATAATACATTGAGCGCCAAACTTCCCTTTATTTTAAATAGCTGGAATATACTTTCTTATAGCTAGGTTCAGCGATTCATTTTTGTATTTCAACAGACACAATGTGGAGGAATATAAGGAATGCCACCAACAAATCAGGCTACTTCTGGGTTCACCTCAGCATCACTTGCGTAGCTTGTCAGACAGAACACAACACTCCTGCTACAAGCAGAGGTAGCTCGCTGCCCTAGGCATGCACACCCACACACACAGCAAAATGCCTCAATCCACAGCGCAGCACCGCAGTGTGACATGTATTATTAGGCTGATGACTTCACAAGCACTGCACCACACACACAGAGAGAAGGAGGTGAGGTAAAAAATAAAAAAAAGGGTAAAAAGACAAATGAACAAACAAAATCCAACTAGGAGTGACAGAGAAATTAGGATGAGGAAAATGAGTATAAAGACCCCCCCAAATACATACACACACACTAAGCCAGCACTTTAAAAGCACACACGTGCAAGCTAATAAACTCTCTGGCTCTAATGAAAGATTCATAGCGGCTGAGTCCAGCCTCATGTTAAATGCATGGACAGCTTTTTACTTTTATAGCACACACACTGATTAATCAGTATAGACCTGAAGCCTTAGTACGTTTTGGCAGTAAAAATGTGACACTGATCTGCCATCTTGTCCTGCATGTTTAGGAGACAGAAGGCCTTCAGATAGAAGCTGGTATTTGACAGCAGGGCCATCGATTCAAATCCCAGCTGGGACTGTCTGAATGGGAAGGTAATGCTCTCCACTGCCTTCAGCAGAACGTGCCCTTAAGCACTGTGTGGCAGTGCGTGTGTGGCACAGCACGGTTCAAACAGTAGCATTGATGTAGAGGCACAATCAAGGTTTATAATAAGTAAACAACAAGTTAATACAGTACAAGCTAAAAACATTGCTATTGTTCTGTAAAGCATAAATAGCATTGTTTTCCTCTAGTCTGCTACTAATACAGCCCTTCCACAAATTGGCCATTG
The DNA here is from genome assembly GCA_027564795.1 of Aphredoderus sayanus. Lineage (NCBI taxonomy): Eukaryota > Metazoa > Chordata > Actinopteri > Percopsiformes > Aphredoderidae > Aphredoderus > Aphredoderus sayanus. Next base: position 4,331 of record JAODUG010004485.1, read on the forward strand.
CAGAAAGAGCAAGATAAATCTAACAAAAATTAAACTGATTCTGTATTCTGATGGCTTATTTTATTAACTCAGTCACTATCAAAACATATCTAGACAAAGTTTTTAAGCCAACACCAAAATAAAATAAAATAAAATAAAAATAAAAGTAAACAATTTAAACCATTAGGCTACTTCCTGGCTGAGTTCCTTTTGAGCATGTCCTCCTTCTTAACCTTCGTGAAGACCTCCGGGTCAAAATGACCCAAATCACTAGCTCTTTGTGGCAGATATAAGGCGCTAAACCTAATTCTACAGCTTTCACACACATATGATGTGCACTGCTGGCACAGCAAGGTGTGACTTTGAAACCCGAGGGCAACAGGAGGGTTAAAAGGCACGACAATACAACATACATAAATAAATAAATAAATAAATAAATAAATAAATACACAGACACACACACACACACACAGCAATGCCAATTGAAAAACACAAATCAGACACAATAAGATGGCGCCGCCGTGTGGCCAAATACAAGATTTCTGAGCACATTACGAAGGTTAAACCTTTTCCACTGCTGTATTCTGTACACAACAATTCCAACACACATAATTAAGGGAATGGCAGCTCAACCGTGACTTCATCTGGAGCCATAAATCTCTTCACCAGCCCACATAACTTCGGTGCGTCACCAGAAAGTTTTGCTGCCATTCAAGATCTGAACCTTTCAACAATGCAACTCTCTCCCACCACTCTTTGCTGCAGACCTTCACCCACTGATTTCTCATCATAGGAGGAGGCAGGGGCAAGTTAAGGTCACGCATCGCAATGAAGACTGTGTAATCCAACTGTGGCCAGTGGGTACAGCTGTGGAGCTGTGTGAGTTAACCTCACTACCTGACATCTTAAAAGACTGATAGTGACAGACGCTAGCCGGTTTTTGCCTCTGTGCTAATGTGCACGACTCCCACACTGAGTTTCGAGTTTTTGGGATGTCCACACAGGACCGGTTACTTTAAGACAAATTACAAAAAAGTGTGCATGTAAACCCAACTAATATTGTTAATACTGCCATGTTTTTCACAGATACTTGAAACATGAACCTTAATTACGGCAACTGGGGTGTTTACAAACGGGCAACAGATTGCTTGAACCTCAGTAAATCTGAAAGAGGGTAGGGGCATACAACTTCTGTATCATTCTGTATAGATACACAATGTATTGTTTTTGGATGTATTGTTTATTAAGACTGCGTCCCAGCCCTGTAGAATATGTCAACAGAACTACAGTACAGAACTGTGTTGGATCAGGAACAGCATTATGAAACAACTATGTCCGCCCACCCACCTGCCCCTCTGACAACCCCCCTTGCCTCCCCTCCCTTCTCTTGCCACCTTTACTCGCCCACTCCTCCATTTATTCCCATCTCTCTGCCTTCACAGGTGGTGTTAGAGGGGTGGTGTAATTATCTGGGGAGTTTTAGTGAGCTGGTAGGCAGAGCTGGACCTCTCAGTGCCCACCAGCTATAAATAGCACCAACACCCGCAACACATTAACTGCATGATTCAGCCCTGTAGCAATATATCACTGCGTGTGTGAGACCCCTATACATTTAATCAGGGTGATGCTTGCCCAGGGTATACATGAACTGTAACTGTCTTCCATACCTGATGTTTGTCTAGTAATGCTGTTAAGGTGGTTACCTATTGTGTTTTGCAGCTGACAGTACATGTATACGATTGTTAATGCATGTGTGACGAGAAAGAGAAAATGTGTGGCATTTCCTGGTGTGCGTCTTTGGCAGGCTAGCTTATCATGCTGAACACAAAAGGCTGGCGAGCCGGTCTCCTAGCAACCACATCCTCTGCAATCCCATGACCCCTGGGTGCTTACACATCTGTGGCATGTCTGGGAAACCGGCTGCAAGCCGGCAGACACGCTGCTGCACGTTCACATTTGTTGTACACAGACGAACGCATTAAGTAAATGCACAATTACAATCCCGGCTATGCAGAGAGTAGCTACTGAACAAAGGCCTAACCTGACATACAGCCACTTTGGGCCACTGGAGTTTCACTCCGAGAGCTTCCACACATTACATTGTTCTGATGTGTACCGTCATTTCCCAACAAATTAAGTTGGAAATTAATTACTATTAAAAATAATAGTATTTTAGGTAATTTTCAAATACAAACCTGTGTAAGCCATTATCTGCAGCCGCGTATTGACCGAGATTTATTCAATGTTAGGTCATACTGGCACGTAAAACCAGGTTGTCTCTTTGAGGGCGATAGCACTGACTATCTGCACAGTCAACGAGCCCTAAGAAAACAAGTATATCAAAATATTTCTTAGCAGCAAAACATTTAATTACTCGTATATTGTGCTTGTAAAACAGTTGGTGTCAACCGAAGTATTTATAAAAAGATACAAAAGTGCAAGCTGCCAAAAGAGACTCCAATAGCAGCATTGGCAGAAGAATAGTGGCAGCCGGTAAGCGGAGGTTGTATAGTCCAGAGCTGGGACCCACTAGATTCGACCCACACAGCTACAGTAATTAGCTACACTCAACGAAGGTGGCAAAAACTGGCTTTGCTTTGGGTATTTCACACCTGAATATGGGAGATATACTGTGGAGGTAAAGTTACTACTTTTGTTGTATATTTTTTTTGTTTGGTTATTGTTCACGCAGGACTGTAATCATGCAAGCCAAACATTATCAACAAATCTGTGAGGAAAACTCACAAGCTCCTCGTGTACAATAATAATGGAATTGTGCAAACCTTCTGCGGTCTCGGGTTTTCTCATTTTGCTTTGGTGTTCCCACCAAATACAACTGATTAAAGAAGGCCAACAGTGTGAGCCCCTAGTGAGACAGTGAGGTATTGAGCATGGGCTGCGGAGAAGACGGCCACTAATGAGAGACTGATGTGTTGGCCGTGTGCGTGTTACACAGATAAGCGAGGTTTTGGACTTGACCATTTATTAACAAGTGTCAACTTTCAACCCACAATGCACTGTTTTTCGGTTCGCCTCTTGTAGTAGGTTTGGATGACATTCAGACCAACAGCAAACATCACCAGATTTCAGGCAGATCAGAGTTTGTTTGTTTGGTCTTCAGAGTTTAAATGAGCCTTCACACCACCCCAAATGAACCGTGCTATTGGGGCACACACTCCAAGGTTCGATTACAGTAGAACGGACCAAACAACTCAACAAAAGGTGTGAAAGCCCCCATCTTATCAGATGCACGCAAACTGCCCTCAACTCTTCCCACTCCCAAGGTCAAGGCATCACTAGTGACATTCTGGGAATGTCTACATCCAGACCACTGTAATAAATCAGACTGCAATCTACCTTCTTTTTTCATTATGATCTGTACTGCACGGTCAATAAACTCATAAGGCAGTCAAAACACACTAAGATTTGTTTTGACAGCAAGCCATTTCTATCATCACCGTCAATAATATAATACATTAAAATAAATATTTCATTTCAATGGCTTTTAATTAAATGGGTGCAGTTTTTATGTGGTTTTAATTAGTTACATTTCAGAATTTATTTTAATATTCAAATTTTAAGTTGTACAGGCCTACATTCAGACAGACCTGTGCAGGCACACTGGTGGTTGCCCAAGCTAGAGTGAATTTGTGCTAGATTCCCACCATCACAATATTGATTATGGGGCTTTGTTTTAAAGGTGGCTTTATGTTGACAGAATGCCAAACACCACAGTTCCGGTCTGCTTCTGTGACCCTCCCGACCTCAATGCCTGCACCCTACGGACCAATCAGAGGCATTTGTGGCAGTAAAGAGGGCCATGGCCTGCATGGGCTGGATTAACAGGCTTGGCAGCAGGAAAGCCCCACGAGACTCCAGGGAGCAGATCACTAGATCAGCCATAGACACACGCAGCTGTACAGGAGCAACAGAGAAGAAGATAGAGCAAGCAAGTGGGGAGAGGAGAATAGGTAATAACAAATAAATAAAAAACGCACTAATCAGGGCAGACAGTGAAACCAGGAGGGACAAAACAGTGGGACACAGGTCCTGTGTCCATTTGAAATCAGAGGAGGAATCCAATCTCGCCGGGCTGGTGATTTGTTAAGTTGGCCCGCGCCGCGGTGCCGAGTGCCTTCGCAGACGAGACGAGAGAGAGGCAGAGAGACACGGCACAGCATTCACAGACGCAGTCCGTTAAGCTGGGTTTCAACAGACGAAGAGGGAAGACGAAGCACAGCAGTGCATGATTCAAATAGGAACCGAGTGCACTGCACCTGACCTGCTGAGTCATCAGTTGCCTGGCCACGTCACCCTGTGTACGTTTGCATCTTTGCAGAGCGTCAGCACAGCCAAAAGACTCTACAACAACATCAAGCCACAGCTAGACCTTTAGTCTGTTTCCGCTCCCTGCCTTTACACTGCTCAACATTCCTCAAGTCAGTCCAAAAAATGTAATCCCTATTCACGTGTTAAACACCATGAATAGGGATTATGCATTATGCTTGTTTCATTCTAGATGTGATATATAACATTCTAAAGTTCCCTTTTCTAAACCATGCAATGGTTGAGAAATGGTGGACCTCAGCCATGAAACATTCCTAGTCAAGGAATGGGATGTTAGAGATTTTCACGCTAATGTAGTAGAGCCCAATTAACCAAACCTCATCCGGTGGCATAACGTTCTAGAAACACCCGACACATCATGGTGTAATGCTGTTTATACTGTAGCTGTCGGAGCAAGGGAAATCTGGTGCTGTGTCTGATCTGTGCAAATGCCAAGCTTGATTAGAGATGGGGTGGAGTTACGCTCTTCCAAGGCAGTACAGAGTAACTGTGTTGTACTCTAATTGTGTTTGTGTGATATATTCTCCCAATAGGTAGCATCAGGATTGAATCCTGATTTTAGTCAGGGTTCTCCTTACCATGACTTACAAATACCTATAGCAGGTCCTCACAAACACTTCATACCAATCCAGACGATACAAATCCTCAATACATGTTTACTTACAGTAACCCATTGCACTTTAAAAAAAAGGGGTAGCAACTGTAAGTTAATACACTTTTTGGGAAATTCACCAAATGTCTCCTCGCAGTCTGCTATCTTACCTTTCTGTATGCTGAACACTGCTAACAATAACAATGCCCTAGTCTTTGCAATGTGTTTTCAGCTTCAGTGAGCTTCTGAGGGATCACCATATGGCATTGAGAGAGGTTTCTGTTTAGAGTTTGAAGTTAGCAAGCATTCGACGATGAAATACTATACCTTTAAGCCACAATCTTTGACCTGAAAGCTTACTGTAGAAGACTCCCCCCACACAAGTACCGTAAGCAAGAAAGAAACTATAGCCTGACATTCATAGTGGCAGTTACATTGTTCTCTAATGCCTGTCACGGAGCTAGTTGACTGTAATAAAGTCGTCACTGGTCATTACTTGATTAGCATGCGTGCACTGAAATGATGTGTGTGTGTGAGAGAGAGAATGTGAATCTCAATGACAAGCATTCCAGCAGGCTGCCGCTGAGATGGGCTTCCCCCAAAATTATTTGCATTGCTAACATGCATGTAAGCAGGGCATGTTGTGCACGGCATGTGCAAATTCAGATTCAAAGGGGTAATCCTTGTGGGTGTGTCTCATTCACGGATCAACGACCGTGGTAAACTCACAATGGATTCATGGCAGCAGAGACTTGAATTAGTTACTTACATTGGATAATGCGCTGGTTTAAATGAGGTTATTTCATGTGACGGGTTAAGGAATTAAAAATATTTTATCTGGGTCATACTGTCTCAGATAAATTGCCAATTAGAAAAAGACTTTTAGATACTGTACAGATAGACCATTTATAGCTAGTTTTCTCCGGTCAAAATGTCTATTGCATTTGTGCAGCTTGTCAGGACATCAAGTCCCAACCATGTGCTGGAACCATGTGAGACTTTAGCTGGCGTGGTTCCTTCAGTACGTAGCTGCTTCAGTTCTACCATCTGCAGAAACCTCAGACGCCAATAGGACAATGCAAGCTACATGCGTGAGCTTCTTTTTATGCACTCATTTTGCTACACATTAACAGTGGTGCAAGTTTCTCTTTAATTGTAATAAAGTCAATGATTTGCTATTCATTCGTTTTATGCATAAAAATTAGGGGTGTAATGATTCACCGATACATATGTTAACGGTGCGACTCCAATCGATTTTAAACACTTGGAGCCATTTAAATAAACAATTAATCGGTCGAT